>QZLH01000094.1:64716-77839 GCA_003833135.1 Oehlia diaphana | reverse complement strand
GTCAAACGGTCGGTCAGAGGTCTTTGACCGACCGATATCGGTCACGGTCATGACCGGTCATAACCGGTTAATGACCGTGACCGTTGCCATCCCTAGTTTTAAAAGAAATTCCAATAAAGGTGCTTCTAAATTAAAAATTTTATCAGAATTAAATAATATTTCAATTTTATCAAGACAATATTTCAATAATTCCATGAATAATTCATTATGATAAACCATTTGTAGAATTTCCATAAAATTCTCTTGTAAGAACTTTTTATCATTGGTTAAATGTTTTTGAACACAAGTAACCAATGTTTGAATATTAAGTTCATCTACTGCAATTAAAAGTTTTGACAGTTCTGGACCTTTAAAATTTGTTATATCAACTTTTCCACAATAAATAAATCTTAAATATAAAAAAAAAATAAAAACTTCAATAAATTTCTTCCGCATTAAATAATTTATATAATACTAGTTCATTAAATTACCTTAAAATAATCTCGAATAGTTGAGAAGAAATGTTAGGTTTTTTAAAGATAAAAATTCCATTCTTCTTCTCGACCCAATCATTGTAGAATGCCGCATAAAAATATTGAGACCTAGCACATAAGATGAGTGAATGCGCACGAATTTCTTTCATATTTTCATTTTCACCAGCATATATAATCACATCATGTCCTTTCTCCATTTTAAGTAATTTTTCATAATCACCACTAACTTCTTGAGGAAATTCAAAAGTCATTTTCCAAGGTATTGTAAAAATTTTTGGTCAAGTAAAATTGGGAAAATTTTCAATTTCATTATTTAAATATATTAAGTTGTGTGAAACGTCGATCAAATATTAGCCCAGATCATTTATACCCTCAGATAATTGGTTGCTGATGCGGTCAGCGGTTGATCTACAAAAAATTTGGTGGCGTGTCTAAGCTAATCATACCTATTATGGATAATATTACAAATCAAAAAGTTGACGGCCAATCTAGAATTGTTTAACTCCGGTTTCTATGCTTTGGCGTATATGTTGCCTATGTTGTCAAATTTCAGTTTTGCCGAAATTCTATTATATAATTTTGGCCGAAATGATTGTATTAATTGACGAATTAATCATAAATTAGAACTTTCCTGTAATCTGTAATTTTGAATTATAATAAGAAGGTTTATTTAAAAAATGTAACGTATTATTTTTTATTATATTTATTACCATCATTTGTACAGTTATTTTCAAGTAAGCGTCTCATTAATGACGGACTTTTAATGGTAAATTAAATTTAATTATCTAACAAGTGATAATTCTTATATGAATTTAAATAAACAATAATAAAAATTTTTATTAGAACATCTAAAGTACCATACTGTATGCAAAATTACTGCTGTCTGGTATGCTATTAATATTAAAAAAAGGACAAGTATGTAGTTGTTTATTGCTATGTCAACCGCAAAAGTTTCGCGTAATGAAAAAGTAAAGCTATTATACGTAGAAACTTACTAGTACCACATGAATCTTATTTCATATTCCGTATTATAGCTCTATATAGATGGTTAAATCCATTGTGAATACTTTCAATATTCTTTCCACTAATGCGCAAAAAAGTGTAGAATGTCTATAATAGAATTATATTTTTATTTGATTCAGGAGTGAATCAAATAGGAGTGAATTAAGTAAAACTATAAAATACTGCCTCAAATAGTGTAAATATTTCATAATAATTAATTATCGATCATAATACTAGGAAATTATAAAATCAAACAAATTTGTAAAGAATATTTTGTTTAATTTCTATTAGAGCAGATCCTATCCTAACATAATTTTTGTAAATTAATAACAAATAATAATTTGAAGAAATCTGGTAAGAATTGTTGATAACTATTAATAGTAGAAACAGCAGTTGTAAATCCGAATTTAAGGCACCAGAAATACTATTAACATTATCAAGTATATAAACTTATCCAATTTATAAAAAATGAAAATTTAATATACCTACTTAGTACTTACATAAGAAAACATATAAGCTTTTATAAAAAAATATTTATATTTTTATCTCTTTTTCTCGATATTTTACATAACGAACATTTTGCCAAATCTAAAAATTTTAATTTAAAGAAACCATTTACGTAAATGATAAAAAATTTGATAGAATTTTTATTATTTAACTTTTAACAAATAAACTTGACAATTAGACAAACATTTTGGCTCTTAGGGTATTTTTGAAATTATTTTTAATAAATTAAATAAAATAACCTAAATTACATTTAAACTTAATTTTTTAACCTACTTGGTGTTTGTGGTACATATGATCAATCAATCTAATTATTTTTTAATAACTTGAAATACTTCATAATCATCTACATTCATACAATTTGTTAAATTAAGTGTAGGATAGCAGAATCCACAACCACTTTGCCAAACATTAGGACCTTTAACAAAATTTAAATATAAATCACCACAGCCGAATCCTGGGCCACAGTTGGAATAACACAGTATGGAATAATTACCGCCATTACTGTAAGTTACTTTTGCACTCTGAAAGTCGTTTTTATTCGTAAATGAGAATATAAAACTATCTCTTGTAAGTTTACTAGTACCATTTGAATCCCATAAAAGTGGATTATAACCTCCGACTATTTGTTCTGAATTTGTAATTTTTACTACAACAAAAGTAGCTCCTTTGTTATCACATTTAGCATGAAATGCTGCAGCTGTATTTCCATCTCTGCTGGATCTATATAAAAGTTTAAATTCATAGAGAATATTCTTATCATTCTTTTCTTTTCTATCAATCCAATTTGCAAAAAGCGTAAGGTGTTTCAAATTAATAATAACAGAGTCAACATTATGTTTCGGGCGCCTTGGTGTATATACTGGTTTATACCCAGGAATTAAATAAAATTTTAAGATATCATCTTTTAATTCTTTAGATAAAATATCTTCATAAGGTTTAACTTTATTGAAGTAATCCTCACCAGATATTTCATAAAATCTAATCAAAGGAATAAACTTGTAAAGAATCCTTTTAAAGATATTAAAATCATCTTGGTTCCATTTAGAGACATCTTTATTAAGTGTTTGATCTTGTACTAATCCCCATTTAACCAAATTTTCCCAAATTTCTATCTCATTTAAGTTTAAATTATCTCGTTTTAAAATAACTTCCAATAAAGGAACAGATAGTTGAACGAATTTATCAGAATTGAATAAAATCTCTGGTTCAGAACAAATCTTATCCAAACAAAATTCTTGTAACTTAGCCAATGATTTATAATAATAAACAATCTTAAGAATTCCAACTGGATCATTTTGCAAGAATTGTTGTTGATTTTCAATAATAAAGTCTTCAGTAAGTTCAGTTAATTTTGTCAACATTAGCTCATTGGAAATAATCATAAAATCTAATAGTTCGGTTCCAGTTTTATTAGCAATATTAACTTGACCGGTATAAAGATACCTAAAAAAAAAATATGAAGATAAAAAAGTCAATATGTAAATTGAAAATTTTAGTAATGTAGATACCTACTTAAGAATAATGTCAAAAGCTTGAGGAGAAATATTTGGTTTTTTAATTATGTATTTTCCATCTTTTTTCTCAGCATCTTCAGCAGTTAAAATTTTATTTAAATATTCAGATCTACAGCGTAGGATAATAGAATGAGCATGGAATTCCTTAAAATTAGGTTTTTCTCCAATGTGAATAATGACATTATAATCCATTTCTGTGCTGAGTAATTGACCGAATGCATCGGGTAATTCAGACGCTAAATTAAATGTCATATCTCTAAATATAATTTTTAAACCTAAATTTTTTTTTACGTTAAAGAATGAATTTATTTTTATTTTTATTTTTTTTTTTTTTTTGGAGATCCGTATTAAATAAAGTTAAATCGGACAAAATACTCCGAACCAATCAGTGAAAGACATAATACTGCGCAAGATTCATCATTAGTCAGGGCCAGCTATATTAAAATTGTATTTCTTTGAAAAATTATTAAATTTAACGTAATAATCTCATCTTTAACTATTATGTTTTCCAAGCAAATAAATTTTAATGAATTTTTTCGCTTATAATTCTACAATACTTATTGTCCACAGTGTCCAGAATCTCGCGTTTATAAATTATTGATCTAAAAACCAAATTTTAAACAAGTTATGAAGAAGTTTATTTTAGTAGTCTAGAAATTTTTTCTGAATAAATAGTATAAATAGTTTAAACAGTTTAACTACGTTAAAATTATTACGTTTTTTATAAATAATGTATAAAGAAAGACGTTAAAACGTAGCGAAAGTATCACGGAAGACGGAAGAAAATCTATAATAGTTTATTAGCAAAATAAACATGTATAATATTATATTAACCCAACGAAATTTAAAATAATCTATTATATATATATATATAAAAAAAAAATTTTTTTTATATGACTTTTAAAATATAAAAACATTCAAAGTAATTCTTTTTTAATAACTTGAAAAATTTCATAATCATCTACATTAAATTGACCTTTTGGTATATTAATTTGAGAATAAGAATAAGGATTATTTCCCAACCAAATACCATAATTTTGACAAACAAAATCATGACCACCACCAAATGTAGGTCCATAACCACAATAACAAAATATTGAATGTTGAGGATTTTTTATTCGTCCTAATTTAGCAGTTTTTATATTATTATTATTATTAGTAATAGAAAAAATAAAACTTTCTGAACTAGATTTATAAATATCACTACAATCCCAATTTAATGGAGTATAACCACCAAATAAATGTTCCTTATCTTTAATTTTTGCTATCATTAATGTTGGACCTTTATTATCACAATGTTCATGAAATGATACAACATCCGATCCATCATAACTATCTTGACTATTTCTATATAAAAGATTAAACCTATAAGAATATTTCTTTGTATCCTTTAATTCAATCCATCCCGTTAAAATCTTTAAATTTTCTTCATTTATTAACGTTGAATTTAAAGTGAAACGCTTCGGATTTCTTGATGGAGGAATTTCAACATTTGGTTTAGCATCAGATACCATATGAATTTTTAAAATATCCAAAAATAATTCAGAAGGTAATAAATCTCTATATGGAACAACTGATTTATAAAATTCTTCAGATGTCATATCATAAAATCTAATTAAAGGTATAAATTTATATAATATTTGTTTCATATTATTAAAATCATTTTGAGTCCATTTTGAAACATCTTTATCAATTGTTTCATCACGTGAAAGTCCCCATTTTATTATTTTATTCCAAATAATTGTCTCTTCTAATAATAAATCATTCCTTTTTAAAAGAGATTCTAATAATGATTCTGATAATTTGAAAAAATCTGGGGATTCAAAAATTACTGCTGGTTCTTCAAATAATGCATCTAATGAAAAATTCCATAATTCTGTAAACGTTTCATGTTGATAAATCAATTTTAAAATTTCAATTGAATCATTTTTAAGGAATTCATTTTGATGTTTAATCAAAAATTCTTGAGTATATTTTGTAAGTTTATCTAATCCAAGTTCATCTGAAGCTATTAATAATTTTAATATTTCAGATCCTTTCAATTCAAATAAATTAATTGTTCCATAATAAACAAATCTGAAAATTAGATAAAAATAGATAAAAATAAATAAAGTATTAAAATAATATTTAGAAAAAATCTTTAAAATCTTTTAAATTTTTTTTATTACCTTAGAATAATTTCAAAAATATCTGGTAATATATTAGATTTCCTTAAAATAAATATACCATCTTTTTTTTCGGCCCAATTTGATGAAAATGCTGCTCGAAAATATTCAGACCTACAACAAAGTATAATAGAATGTGCGTAAAGTTCAATATTATCTTCTCCTGAATATATAATAACATCATAATTTTCTTTATTTTCGTATAATTGTTGATAATCTTTAATTAAATCCTCCCATAATGTTATTGCCATACCGTAAAAAGAATTGTAATATTTTATGAAAAAAAAAAAAAACGGCAAAAAAATTTATATATTACAACAATTTACAAAAACTTTATTCCTTTTTCCGGGTCTTACCAGATTTAGATAAATCTACTACCGATCGAAAATTCTGATGTTGATCAATGACGAAATATTTAGTAAGCGCTCATTTGTTGAAAATTTATTATCATGTGAATTGTAATTCTGCGAAACTTTGCCATTACCGTGGCCTTTGTTTAGTAGTACGTAGTGTTTCGGACGAAACCGAAACTTAATATCTGGAGAAACTTTTGAAACTTGGCGAAACTTAAATAAGTCACGTGTTAAATTTTTAATTGGCTATAAAGTATAAATCATTTCTTTAAACTCTAAAATTCAAGTATCTGTATTTAGAAGTAAGGTATTTGACACTTGCTACTAAATGTCAACTTCTATGTGATTGTAAATAATTAACTAAAATCGAACACTATGCGCCGATAATTGCACGTACCGATAAATTTCCATGTCCCATTTCACAATTAGTAAAAAAATCTCATTGTACCGATATTATACAATATTTGGCCAACATTGGTCGAAGTTATAAAATTTAAAATAAATTTTGCGCCATCTTGAATTAGATTTTGGCCTAGCATAAATTATACAATTTTGACGGGTTGAATAGTATTTTAGCATATAGGTTATCAAATATGAAACATATTTAACAACTAATTACATTTCACCAGGTTTCGGCAGTTTCGTAATAGCCGAAACCGAAACTCAAAATGGGGTAAAACGTTTCGCCAATCACAAAACAGTTTCGCCCGAAACATTAGTCATATTAAAAAAAAAAAGTTGATCAAGCGAAATTGTAATTTAAACGTCTAAAAAAAAAAAAAAAAAAAAAAAAAAATAAAAAAAAAAAAATGTAAATTAAAAATAAAAAAAAAAAAAAAAAAAAAAAAAAAAATCTAGTCTATTCAATTTATTAATTATATTATTTTATAAACATTCTAATTTAACATAATCTATTATAATCTAAATAATGCAATATATTATAATCTAATAATGTAATGATGATTCTATTTTCTAATTACTTGAAATACTTCATAACTATCTACATCAAATTTACTTGGAATATTTAGATTAGGATAAGAAGATGGAGCTGCAAACCATTCACCATTTGATCGCATCATTAAATCATTACTCTCCGTCACTTTATTATAAGCGCCAAAGATTGGTCCCCATCTTCTAAAACATCGTACAGCGCGTTTATTATTAATTACTCTACCAATTTTACCTGAATTAACATTTTTATAATCATCAAATAAAAATATGAAACTATCTGACGTTGATTTACTACCCTTTCCTTGCCAATCTAATGGATTATATCCACCTACTAATTGATTTGAATTTTTAATTTTTGCGATTACAATTGTTGCACCTTTACCATCACATTTATAATGAAATCTATCACCGCTAATTTCACTTTTACCTTTAATGTGTAAAATAGGTTTAAAATCATATTGAATGAATTCTCTAGTCTTATAAATCATATCCCTCTTATTTATCCAATTTAAAAATAATGAATAATAGAGATCTCTTTGTTTAGTAATAATATTAGATTTAAGTTTAGGTGGTTTGGGACTTGAAATGGAGTATAATTGCAAGATATTTTCCGATAATAATTTCTTATAAGGAAGTACCTTGTCGAAAAAATCTTTAGATGGAATATTACGAAATTTGATTAATGAGATCAAATTACCCATTGTTTGTTTCATAATTTCAAAATCAATATTAGTCCATATTAAAGGATTATCTCCAATAGTAGGATTTTGTGCATGAGACCATTTAATTAAATAATCCCAAATATCCACTTCATCTAATGTGACGTTATCTTGTTTAAACAATAATTCTAATATCTGTGGTGGTAAAGATAAAAATCTTTCACTCTCAAATAACTCTCCCGCTTTTTGACAAATTAATTTTACAAGAAAATCCCTTAGAGGTAAGAATTGTTTATAAGGAAAAATAAGTTGAAGTATTCCTATTGGATCTTGGTTTAAGTACTCATTTTGATTTTTAATTAAATAATCTTGAAGACTATCAACGATTCTATCAAATATGAGCTCATCTGCCGCTTTTAATAATTCCAAATATTCCGTTTTTTCAATTTGACTATAATTAATTCTTCCACTATAAATATATCTATTTTTTTTTTTTGTAAAAAAGATTTATATAAAAACGTATAAAAACGTAAGTTTTTATAAAATTATCGATAAATTCTAAAAAAATTATAATAATTTATAGTAATAATTGACATGATAATTACCTGAGGATTATTTGAAAAGTTGATCCGGAAATATTTGGTTTCTTTAAAATATACGTCCCATCACTTTTTTTGGCCCAATTAGGACTAAAAGCTGCCCTAAAATATTGTGAACGACATCTTAAAATAATTGAATGAGCGTGAAGTTCTTTAATATTAGGTTCTTCTCCCGCATAAATTATAACATTATAATCCTCTTCGGAAAATTGTTGAAAATCATTGGTTATATCTTCTTTATAAATATCCACCATTATGAAAAAATTCTTTTTTTTTAAAAAAAAACAAAAAGGAAAAAAAGAGAATTTAATTAAAATATGAAAAAAAAAAAAAAATTAATTGCTATTAATTATTATAAGTTTGTGATTCTTCTAATGGTAAATAAATAATTGACAATAAAATTATTCTTTTAAGGCTGAAATATTTGAAATATTTCCGCCTTATTTATATGTTTAGACAAAGAAATTCTTCGTTTAGTCTTCTTTGTTTTTCCATGATAAATAAGGAAATTTTCGAATGAGAAAATTTTCGTTTTCGTTGTTATTGTACGTAAAAACGTATGAGGCGTAGGATTACATCATTTGTCACGTGAAACCCCAAAAACCTACAAATCCAACAAAAAAAAAGGGATTTTTTAACACATAGACCGATAGTAAATTAATAATGAATAATTCCATCAAAGCATAATTGTTTAATAATTAGATGGCGAAATCCATGAAAGGAGTATGAAAGCTTTATTTTTCTTTTTTGTGCTACTTTATATGATTATTTTATAATATTTATTATATTTATTATACAAAAATATCCGGTTTTTGTTATTTTAAAATTTCAACTAATAATTTTACTATTAATTTTTTTTTTTCTTTCTTTTTTTTTTTTTTTTTTTTTTTTTTTTTTAAAAAAAAAAAAAAAAATTTGTAAACAAATAAATTGCATTAACATTACTAAATTAGAAAAATTCACAAACTTCGATTATCCACGTTTTCCGGAATCCTGAATTTCTCCCCTGCATCATTGTAATAATTTTAATTTTACAAAGTAACTAAGATTATTGCCATTAATAGCAATTTATTTAACAAAAGTGTTTGTTATAAGATCTTTATAATATATTGTACGACAACATCTTTGTTCGGCAAAATGCGAAATTTTATTTGGCGCAGTTAAATAACTATCCAATGAAGTTGAAACACATAAAAAAAATATAAAAAATAAAAATTACACATATTAAGTCATAAAGTCATTTTTTTTATTATTATAATAGAAATATATTTGTGTTCATGTGATCATGTAATGATTTAGTAATAAGAAATATTTATTTGGAGTTTAAATTTTATACGCAGGTGCGTAGTAACGCATCCCCTACATTATGTTATTAAAAAGGGTTTAGAATGCTAATTTTGACTTTTACATATAAGTTGTAGAGTTGTAGAGCAGAAAAATACGCATAGGTCGTATACTTTAAAGGTTCTATAATAAGTACAATAAGTACATAAGGGTTGCACCGCGTTTATTCAAAAAAAAGACATTTATAATATCACGTGATCATAAATGATCGGCAAATTCACATAATATATCATACAATTTCCAAAAAGGGGGCAACGCCCCTGCGTAAAATTATTATGGAATATTCGTGTTCATGTGATGATTTTTCGAAACCCGATTTCTCCGAATTCCATTTCTCCGAAGCCACTTTATCGAATGGACATTTCACCGAAAAATTATTTATTCCATTTTGATTATTTTATTGGTTTTTTATACTATTAATCTTTTTTTTTTTTATTTACTTTTTTTTCGTGAATAAATAAATGTTTTCAGGAATTATTTATCGTTTAATAATTAATAATAGTTACTTGAATGTTGAAGTGATAATATCCTGGAAAAAAATATCTCTAAAAATAATTTAAATTTTTATTTTGGATATTTTTATAAAAATGTTAATCGTTACCATTTTAGTGAAACTTCGAATTCGTTATGAACGGGCAATGAGTCAGTATCTCCAAATCGGAAATTACGAGTGGGAACATAGTGATGAGTCCGGAAAATCATAAGAAATTGCTTAATGCTATCTTAAATAAATAAAAAGATGCAGCAAGAGGCTATTATATACAAATTAAATGTCATTTTCCACCACAGACGCATGATTATTTGCAGGATTTACCTACTGCGGTCAAAATATTAAGATAAAACATGATCGAAGCATGAGATGTACTTAGAAAAGGTGGAAAAAAAAATTATGTATCTATAAAAAAGTTAATAACACATCTGAACCTAGCGTTAGAGATGAATATGTCCTCCATTATAGCGAACTACAATATTATGTAATACTTGGAATGGTAGTGGACGAAGTACAGAAGGTCCTCTCATTCGATCAAATTCCTGGCTTAGAACGATTTTGAAAAGGATTTCTTCAACTCATGAATAATTCCGTATATGATAAAACTATAGAGAATGTTCGAAAGCATGTAAATGAATGTGAAATTACTACCACTTAGAAATAAAAAGGACGAGAAAAGCCTTCTAAATAAAATTAGAAATCCTTCATTCAAATATGCTCGTTTATTAGGTAAGAACTTGATAGGGGTGCATATTAGTAAATCAGAAGTTATGCTAAATAAACCGATCTTAGTCGATGCGACAGTCCTAGGTTTTGAGTAAACTCTATATGTACTATTTCTGGTACGAGTATAAAGACCTTAACTTTTTGGTGGGTTTCCGGTCATCTCCAAAGACTTTGTGTACATTTGTAATTGAATAGAGTCTTTTTCCTCTGGGTGTTTTGACAATGGTAACCTTTCCAGAGGTGACCCATCGTCGCAATATTTCAACCGAGACATTTTACGTCTCTTTGCACTTTTGTAGGTAATCTTATTCTGAGCCAGGGTTATAAAAATGTGGTTTGTTGGTTTGTTTAAGAATGTGAGTTAATAACAGAACCGTGTTTGTTAAAATTAATTTTCCTTATACTTGATTTAAAAATGCGAGTAGAATAGTAGATTGGTAATACGAAAAGTGTGGTTTATACAAAATCGGTGATACGGTTTTTTACAAAGTATTATTACATCGTTAAGCTTTATTATGTAAGCTATCGCATCTTATTATATTATTACTATATTATTAATAAAAAATTATGATAAAAGAAAAAATTTTTATTTTAGTTAAAAGGATTATGTACAGTATATTACTATATTACTAAACTATTACTTATCTTCTAAAATTAGAAATAATTGCATTAAAAAAACTAACTAATCTCAAATTAGTTTGATCGAATCTCAGTCAGAATTTTGGCTGTCAAGATTTTAGATCATGTGACTGTCGGGATGTCGGGATTTTTGGGTGACCCCTTTTAATATTGAACAAAGTGTGAGTGTGAAAGTCATTTATAATAAAAATGAGTTACTGTTACACAAATTTTCATAGTAAAAAGTCCCCTATGCCGATCCGCGGTATTTGATATAATATATTTAAGGTTAATGTTAATAATTTCATTTTACAATATTCCAAATTATAAATCTTGAATTAAATTTCCATAAATTTATCTTTGTAAATTTATTGTAATTTAATTTCGGAAAATTGACAATATCGTGTCGGGAAAAGTCCTTTTTCGGAAAGTTGGATATCGGAAGTAACTGTTACACCCGGCTAAAAAATAAAAAGATAGCCAATTTATGTGGAAAACTGATTAAGTAATAAATACCTTTATTAACTCATTAATGAAAAAAGAAATCAATATTCCATCTTTTTTCCGTAAAAGGCTCATATTTCCAGATTTAATGGAATTTAAATAGATCCGTGAAAAGGCTCATTATTACGGAGTTTTTACAGATAAAATTTATTATAGGGAAAGTGAATAAATATTCTGATAATATTATCATCCTTTCCCAAGAACAATTTAAGCACTTCTAATTTCACATTTCTTTTCCCTTGTCTTTTGCATATCTCCAGAAAGAATAATGAGAATATTTTCGGCTCAATTATTTAAGTTATACGCTTTCTTTTTAGTTGCAATTGCAACCGTAGCTTTAGGAGCTCCTCTAGTTCGTCGAAAAGGTAGTCATGGAAGCCTTATATGTTCTGCACAAAATGCCTTAACCAAGCGAGAGGACATACCATTTGAAGAGCGATGTCCTGAAGAATATTCTTTATACATAGCTTCCCTTTGTTCCATGGATGAACCAAACCTAATGTTGATAAATTGTGCAAGAGAGGATGACCCAGACAACATTATCGACTATGACTATACTTGTGAAGCTGATGAAATTTGTATAGATCGTACTGAATTTCCAGAGACCCCACATGCTTTTTGTATTAAAAAAAAATGTGGTCTTCCATTCGATAATTTTGTCCGTCCTGATCTCGATGCCTGTGGATCACATGGTTTCAGTGTTTTTGGACCAGTGAATTTAGTAGTTGCAATGATGACATATTCAACAGGAATGAACCCAATACAAGTAAATTATCAAACTGTAAAATATAAAGGTGATATCGTTTTTGCTAATCAGGTGACCAATTTCACTAGAGTTATTAATGGTTATAATGGGGAAAATATCGATTTCTGTTTTAATGGAGGGTCCACGCAGAAAGTACAAGCTTTCGCTGCTGCTTGGACAACTGACTGATTTATTTAAAAGCTAATGACATGTAGTTTTTATGAATTAATTAGCCAGTAATTTTTTATCCAATACCCACAGATTAAACGGGTGGAATTACAATATGTAGAAGGTTTATTCTTTTTTTTTTCCTTCATATTTGGTTAATGTAATATTTTCTTATAATTATTAATAATAAACGCGTTTTTTATTGACTTCATGGCGTAATTTCAATACTTTAGCGCTTTTGAAATATTAATAAAAGTTGTATTTTTTTTTTTTTTTTAAAAAAAAAAAAAAAAAAAAAAAAAAAA
>QZLH01000094.1:48021-60555 GCA_003833135.1 Oehlia diaphana | reverse complement strand
AAGAAAATCCGGGATGAAATATAGGAAAATCTGGGATAAAATATGGATTTATCCATTTTCATCCCAGATAAATCCGGGGTTTGATCTAGGGTTTAACCCCAGACTTTTGATCAGTATGGCGCTTCATAATTACCAAACTGATTAAGATATGATCCTAATTTTAGGGTTTGAATTTTTTTTTCTATAGAAATGATTTCCCATATAAGTGAGTTATATGGGTTATAACCTCCTACCAATTGGTAGACGATGATGGAGAAAGAACTATTAATAATAAATTGCTCTGGGTCTAATTTTTGTTATAATTAATGTCTCATTGTGATCGATTCGCCGTCTCGACTAATTAACATAATATGAACTATTATTCCTGTAATCCTATCGAACCAACTTGTGAAATGTTCGATTATCGACCAAGTTTTCATTTGTCTGGAATGTGTGTTGAATATCATCATTTATCAACATTTTGAACTCGTGATATTTTAAGATTTCATGACATGAATTAATTTAATTGGATAAAAATTTTTTAAGGTGAATTTGAAAAAAAAAATATTCGTTTGAAGATATATAATAAAATCTGATTAAAGAATAAATTCTATTAATTAATTCCTTCATTACTTTAATATCAATCTCGCTTCAAATTTTAACATCTTGTGTAGGATGTCCGAGATACCATTTGATCAAATTAACCCATATTAACCTTCTCCAAAAAAGATAACATTTCCATAATTGGTGCTTTTAATCTAATAAATTGATCGTAATCCGCATATTCTATCGATATAAGTATTCATTAAATTTGTATTTGACTCATTTCTAAAAATTAAATCAAGAATTTCTAAAGAATTTCGGCATAAAAACTAATGCCTTTTCTCAATTAAATAATTTTGAATGAAATTAACCGAAGTTTGAATGTTGAGTTCGTTCACAACTGTCATGAATTTTATTCAATTTAGACTACCCGATCTCGTTCGTCTAAGAAGCACCAAAAAACATTACAAGAAATACAGTCATTCTAAAAACGAAAATAAAAAAACATAACGTTAGATCCACCAATTCACATACCTACTGACCTACAGTACATATCCACCAACTCGCACCACCTGGCCATTCTAATTATTATTCATATCAATACCAACCTTTTGACTTGTTATACACCGAAATATAATCGTTTCAAGTACAGTACATTCTTTTTAGCCAAATATCAAACCTTTTCTGGAGAAATAAAAAAAAACACGTGAATAATGTACAAAAAGGAGATTTTTTTTTTTAAAAAAAAAATTACTAATTTATTATTCTGATAGTAGCTCAGGAAAGCAACTAATATATCCTTATTTCATAATTTGACGTAAAAATTTCATTATTAAAGAAAAACGTTATATATAACCTAACTAGGGATGGCGGTCATTAACCGATTATGACCGTGACCGACCGATGACCGATCATGACCGAACGTTGCTATCCCTAAACCTAACCTGAACCGTATAATATGTCAGTTCATGAGTAATCATTACGATAGTAAAAATCCCGTAATCTGAATCAGCTTCAAAATTATTCCATTTTATCAATTATCAATTATAAGATTAGTAAAAATATTTTAATAAGAACTTGTAAATAGTTCTTAATACAGTAAGAGTAATTTATAAAGTGAGAATCATTTATTATACTGTATATGTTGTATATGAATCAAATAATAAATATTTTTATATGTAATTTAAAAATTTGAAGAATTTTTCTTTGCGTTACTACTAAATTAAATATCAGAAAGAAGCATTTTTATTAAAAATAAACACAGTTACAATAGTTATAGCAACAAAATAATTAATAATAACAAAGTATAATAAATAATAACGCAGCAAAATATAGAAAATATGTAAAATGAACTGTTGAAAAAGGACATGTTAATTCAATAATGTTCTTAAATATTCTTACCAATATGGAGAATTGCTGTGATGCAATTAACAAAAATGATATTCATAAAATGCTTTAAATAAAAATAATATATAAGCATCATAAACAACTTATTTTGAAAATATTGCAAATAAAATACTTCAAAAGAAAGAAAGGATGAATTTGTACTGTATATACTCAATAATCAATATAAACATATACTCTTATTTTTTTATCACATTAAATACTTCATAGTCATCAACTTCAAAATTTAGGGGAACGTCAATTTTAGGATAAGAAGTACATAAAGAACTCCATTTGCCATCTGAATACATTATAAGATCGCATCCTCCATTGTACCCGAAACATACTCCATAATCGTTATGCCACCATACAGCATGGTGTTGATCACTTACTCTATATAAATTACCAGTATCGATGCTTCTGTAATCATCAAATAAAAATAAAAAACTGTCATTTGTATTTCCATTAGTATTTCTTGACCAACTATATGGATTATACCCTCCAACTATTTTATTAGATCCTTTAATTTTTGCTATCACAATAGTTGCTCCTTTGTCATCACATTTATTATGAAATGATGAAGCACTAAACCCACCCCTACTGCCACGTAAAATTAGATTGAAATTATATGATACTCCTTTTTTTAAATCATAAGCTACATTTTTTCTATCTATCCAGCTTGCAAATAATGGCATGTATTTTTCATTTATAATAAGGGAATCAATTTTATCAATATTAAAAGTCATTCTTGACGGTAACAAATCTATTCGTTTCGTACTTGGGTTCAAATATGAATTTAAAATTTCATGTTTTAATTTTCTTGGTAATAAATCTTCATAAGGTAATATATTAAGAGAAAATTCTTCTGAAGTGATATCTTGAAATCTGATTAGAGGAATAAATCTTGATATTGAATCTTCCATTAATATAATATCTTCTCTGTTCCATTTAGAAGTATCAGTGTCGATTGTAGGATTTTGGGAATGGATCCATTTTATCAAGTTATTCCATATCTCAATTTCTTTTAATGCAAGGTCATCTCGCTTAAGTAATAATTCCAATAGTTCTGCTGGTAATTTCAAAATTTTATCGGTTCCAAATAAAATATGTGGCTTTTGACAAATTGCTTCGATACAATAATTATGTAACGTTGTTAATGATTCATGTTGAAAAATAATTTCAAGAATTCCGACAGGGTCATTTTGTAATAATTTCTTTTGATTATTAACAATAAATTCTTGGAGATGTTCATTAAGTGTATGCAAACCAAATTCATCTGTAGAAATCAATAATTTTAAAACGTCTAGTCCATTTTTTTCAACACTCAAATCTACTTTTCCACAATATAAATACCTATCATATATTAAGAAACTTTTTTAGTTCATTTATTTACAAATAAAAACATTTTATACTAATATGAACATGATAAATAACCTGAGAATTACTTCAAAAGTATGTGATGAAATATTAGGTTTCTTAAAAATATATTTTCCGTCAATTTTTTCCGCCCAATTTGAAGAAAATGCTGTACGAAAATAATTTGATTGACAACGAAGTACAAGAGAATGAGCATAAATTTCTTTTATATTTGGTTCTTCACCAACTTGAATGATAACATCATAATTTTCTTTCGATTCAAAGAGACTTTCAAAATTTTTCAAAATTTCTGAAGATAATTTTGAATCCATTTATTAGCAGTTTAGTAATATGATTTTGTGGCGTATTTTATACTTAAATTTTTTTCTTTGTATGACTGTCGATCAACTTTTGTGATTTGTGATTAACATTAATACTAGTTGTAATTGCATTTATAAATTTTCCCCGAACATAATTTTGATTTTATTCAGTCTTAGCTATTTAATAAAATTATATGACTTAACGACATAAAATTTATAGAACTTTGCTAAATGATTTTTTGCACAAACGGTATTATGGTCCAGCCCACATCATCGATGCTTCTTTTAAAAAGTATTTTAATATATTTTTGTCTATAAGTTGATCATCAACTTATTTGCCTTCTATATGTACTCTGCCAGCTTATAAGTTGAGTTATAAATGTTGTATAAGTTAGTTTTATATTTGTTAGCCTGACTTTAAGATTATTAAAGTTGTAATGGGCTTTATTCTAAAAGAAATAATCTCATAAATTCTATATCAGTAAAATTAATGTTATTAATCGTGAAATTTTAATTAGTCTTTATTATATTACATTAGAGTAGAATTATTAAGTTATCGTTATCTAAGTTATCTAGTAAACTATATATTACGTCAGGCAGATGATATAAAATAAGGACAGTTTAAAATACTACTCGAAGGTCGAAATTTCTCAACATAGATTATTTGGATCTTTTTTTCAAATGATTTTGGTATAAGCTTAACAACGATTAATTGACGATTTTTTTTTTCTGAAAAAAAAAAAAAAAAATTATACCCAATAATATAATTCCGCAAGAGACGCGTACGAGATTATTGCGTAAGATATACAGTATATAAAAAGTATAATATAGTTTAAAATCTTACTAAGTGGATTTTATAACAATTTAAAATTAAAATTAAACTCTCTTTGTGGGTTTTATGTACGAATTTTTTTTTATTTAAATAAATAAATACAATTTAATACAACATATAAATTTAATATAATATATAATATACTGTATATAAAACTAAAATACTATAAAAAAAAAATGTTCTTTTATACATTACTAATTTCACAATCTTTAATAACCTGAAATGCTTCATAATGTAATATTTCAAAATTACTTGGAATACCAATTGAAGGATAAGAGGTTGGTTTACTTGTCCAATTACCATCATTCTTACATAGTAAATCAGGACCATTTCCAAATACCGGTTCCAATCTTTCATTATAATATACGGCATTCTCAGGTTGACTAACATAACCACATCTCCCAGATTTAACTTCATCTTTGTCTCCAAAATAAAATAGAAAACTATCTCTTGCAAATTTATTTGATTTTTGTCTACTAAATCCATTTGGATTATAACCTCCAACTAATTTATCCGAATCCTTAATCCTGGCTACAATCAAAGTAGCTTTAACTTTACTCAAAACTGATTGAAATACCGGGAATAAATTCATACCTTTATCAACATGTTTACTAATCAATAATTTGAATTTGTAGGGATTGTTATGTATCTTATAATGTGAATTAGATTCCTTGTCTAACCAATTAGCAAACACAGCGCAATGATAAGGCGAAATCATAGTTGAAGAGCTGACTTTATGATATCTTGTTCTATGACAACATCTAATAGAATTACTTTTATCCAAGAATTTCTTCAATAAATAATTAATCATTTCTTTTGATAATAATTTTTTATAAGGTAATACCTTTTGATAAACATCTGTTGAATCAAAATAATCAAATTCAATTAAAGGAATTATATCATTTAATGTTACTTTCAATATCTTAAGTTGTTCCTTATTTAAATTATTAATATTTTGATCGAATGTAGGATGTTTAGAAATTCCCCATTTTAATACATTTTCCCAAATTTTTGATTCTTGTATTTTAAAAGCTTTACATTTTAATAAATCTTTTAATAATGATTCATCTATTGAAGGAAATTTTTTTGATGAGAATATAATTTCCGGATTCACACAAATAATTTCAAGATAATCATCCCATAATTTTGTGAATAATGAAGAATTTTTATGAATTATTTTAAACATTTCTATTGGTTTAGATACTAAAAATTTTAATTTATTCTCATTTAAAAATTTTTTAGCGTAATTAATTAATTGTTGAACGTTAAATTCTTCTGATCCAATAATTATTTTTAGAATTTCAGGTCCTTGTAAATCGGTCAATTTAACATTTCCACAATAAATAAATCTAAGAATAAATAAATACATAAATTGATTAATAGGCAATTACTAAATTTAAATAATAATATAAATAATAATGATAAAAATATTTACTTTAGAATAATTTTAAACACTTGAAGATCAATGTTATATTTTCTGAATATAAACATTCCATTATTTTTATCGATTCTTTTATTTGAAAAAGCTGTTCGAAAATATTGAGATCTAATACGTAATATTACTGAATGAGCATGAACCACATTTCCATTTTCACCAACATAAAAGATTGTATCACATCCTTCTTCTGTATCAAATAATTTTTCATAATCATCTATTACATCCGCCCAAAATTCTCCGGTCATTATGGAAATTCCGGGTGAATTAAAAAAAAATTTTTTTTTTTTTTTTTTTTTTTAAAACGAATACTTATTTAAATAATAATTTTTTATTTAATTTTGTGTAAGGTCACATGGTTTTAGCCCGCATGATTTTAAGACTAGCCAAGTATTGATTAAATAAAGATCGGCAAGAGAGGCTTCGGTTAAAAGGTTTGGTCGTATTAAGAAAATGTTATACAAATTTAGTAAATTTAGTATATATAGACTTTTTAAATTACGTATAATAAACGTATTTTTAATGAAAACGAATTTAATAACTAAAAAAATTTTATTAATTAATTAATTAATTAATTCAACAATTTTGGCGCGGAAAAAAGTATATAACCGTAGTTGGCCGAAATGGATTATAATCTGCAAGATCAATACTGATATGGTAAAAGTCCGTGCTGCCATATAAAAAAAAAAAAATTGCGAACAAATTATAAATCTGCGCCATTATTTCCCTGCATATACTTTTTATTTAGTTACAAATCAAAGGACTATTTTATATTTTAATATATAAATGGTTGGATCAGCCCAAGAAACAAAGAAACAATGCTATCCATAATTGAAAGGTGATGCATTGTGGCGTATAAATAAATAAACACATTCATGTAATACAAATAGCTCATGATTTTCTCCTTTTTTTTTTTTCTTTTTGAACTTTATAAAAAAATTGTCATTTTTACGAAATAAAAAAATTAAATAATTTTTTTGAATAAAAAAAAAAAAAACTCAAATATTATTACGTACGATAAAAATGAAAGAGATCAAATCATGTGATATCGTCCTTCCATCTCCGAGTCTTTATATACCTAGTGGGACATCATCATTAATTATCAAAGGAGAAATTAAACTCGTACTTTCGGCTCCATTAAAGGTTACTCAAGTTGTCTTAAAACTTCATGGATTTTCTCAATTTAATAATTCTCAAAAATCTACAACACGTAATCTTACTACAAAAGATTTGACTAAACAAAAACTTACCGTTGTTAATGTTACGAAAACATACAATCCTGGTGAAACTATTCTTCCATTTTCGATCACTTTAAAATCTCCACAAAATCTTCTTGAAAGTGTAGAGGGTAAACATGCCGCTGTACGTTATGTTTTGACTGCGGAATTAACCAAGGCGAATCCGCACGCTATTTACAAAACCTTGAAGAATGTAATTCTTCGTAAAAATATATTTACTAATGGGGTGGATATTAATGATAAAGTTGTGTACGAAGGTGAAAGAGAAGGATTATTGAAATATAAGGTCGAAGTTTCCAAGTATATGGTAATCGAAGATGATGGTTATGTTGGTGAAGAAAATGACGATGATGATTCTCCATGTGAAAATCCACGTGGTAAAGTAAAAGTAGAAGCTACGTTCGAATCATTAGATAAAGCTGGCGTTAAAGAAGTGAAAGTTGATGCTTTCGAATATGAAATGTATAATCTTGCAAAATTCAATTCTACAACCGGAGTTTCTTCGTCAAGTGGTTCAACTACTACTGCAAAATCGTAAGTTTAATTTGATTTTTATTCTGTTTAAATTATTTAAGTATAATTTTGTTAATTGTTATTTTATATTTATACATTTTTAGATCAACTTCAGCTCCTAAGCCTAAAACTCCTACTACAAGAGCCGCACCAAAGATTCCGGCATTTTCTAATGTTAACATACCAAATCCTCATCATACTAAGCCCCTTCTTACTCCCTCGCTTACAATCCCTGTGTCTTCTAATGCATCTGAACCCGTAACTTTTGAAATTCCTATACATAAAAGAATGAAGCCTGATTCAAATATCAATTTTTTGGAAATAAAACATGAAATTATTATGACAATAAGATTTGATAAATTCATGTTAACTCCTTTGAAACTTGAAGTTCCTATTTCTGTTATAACCATAGGTTCATAATCTAATTAATAATAAATTTTTTGATGAAAATAAAAAAATTATTTTAATAATTTTTATTAATAGATAATTAAAAAAATTAATAGATTTGTTTCTTTATTTTTCTTTTTCCTTTTTTTTTCAATATTGTAATTTTCTTCTTACTAAAAAAAAAATTTAATAAATGGATTTTAGAACTTTTAATGATGCTTATAAGAGGGATTAGAAAAATTTCAGATTTATGATTTTAGAGACATACAATAATTAATGCTAATGATATACTTGACGTTAGATCTATAAATTACGAAGAATTTGTTTTTTTGTGTTATAAAACCGTATTTTTACAACGTAATTAATCTATAATGATGGTTGAAAATTATTTTCAAGGTGATTTCTTCGATTCTTCGAAAAAGAATTTTCCGTCCTTTTCTTAACTTGATCTTTCATCAGCTTGTACTATAGATTGCTTTTTCAAACAACTTTTAAAATTTAAAATAATTTCCTTCATATATTCTGTAAGGAGAGAATGAATTAAGCAGAGGAACGAATTTCTTATGTACACGTTTTCTCATTATTATATGTGATGCTTAATAAACTCATGCATTATATGGCGGGATCATGATGAACGACAAAAATAGTGATTGCGAATTATCACAACAATCATTACGATGAAGTAACTACCTTCACTCATTTTCGGTCGAACCAATTCTGATTTATCACGATATATAGTGCGTGCCGTTATCATTTACCGAAATCAACCTCCCTTAAGTAATTTCAAAGAAAAAAATCATGAATTTAATTAATCTTATTTCATAGTTTTTTTAATTAGAAGTATTAATAATAAATCTCTAATGGACTTATTAAGTCAAATGATGCCGATTTCGTAAACTTGATCTTTCATAATAGCTTGCTTTCAAACAACTTTTTAAAGTTTAAAATAATTTTCTACATGCAGAATCTTGCAGGGAGAGAATGAATTTAAGCGAAAGAATTTCTTATGTACACGTTTCCCATTATTATATGTGATGCATAGACTCATGCATTATCATGGTGAGATCGTGATGAACGACAAAAATCATAATTGTGAAAATTAGAGCAACAGTCCTTACACTACCTTCACCATTTTCGGTCGAACCATCTGATTTATCAGATAAATAGTGCTATTATCTTTTATCGAAATTAACATCTCTTAAGTAAATTCAAAGAAAAGAATCATGAATTTAATTAATTCTATTTCAGTCACGATTTCGGTTTAAAAATTTTGCTATAATTTTTTTAATTAGAAGCATTGATAATAATTAAAGAATTAAACTCTAGTGGACTTATTCAAGTAAAATAATATTGCCTACATACTTTTTCGTATCTCTTGCAAAAGCTTCGCTTGTATCGTATAAGAAATAGATAATACTTGGAAAAATGGAAAAAGATGAATATTAATAAATCAATACTTTATACATTTAAACACAATTCCATAAAATAAAATACAGTGTGTCTAGTATACGCAGATCTTGCACAAAATTTTTAATTTAAACTCTTAACGATTGCAAATAATATAAATAATCGTAGTATTATTGGTTATGATACGGCCCAATACAATAAATTTATTGATTATTTCTACTATTCGGCGAGTAACACATTAAATCAATCAATACGTGTATGGCATTATTCCATTCGGAATTCTGTGATTAAAACAATAAATTAAATATCCGAATATATTTTCATTTGTTAAATTTTGTCTTAACGTTGCAAATTACTAAAAAAAATATTTTTTTTTATTTTTAATTATATAAGATTTTTTTTTTTTTTTTTTTGAAATAGAATGAATTTGAATGATTATTGTAAAATAAACCTTTGATGCACAAAGAACATACATTATTTCTTTTGTAAGAATACGAACTGAACTTGATCTAAACAAATTCTTAATAATAATATAATAATAGGTTAATTTATCTCTACATTCTATTTATCGATGTAACATCCAATGCATAGATGAAAGTTGAAAGTTGAAACGCGCCACAGAAAGATCATCAAATATGTGTCTAGTCATTTCTTACATAAACATTGTTGTCATTGTCGTACAATATTAATAACTACTTACAGTATTATATAAAAAATGACATCGCACATACAGGTCGCACAATTTCGGTAAAATTTTCGTTTCTGAATTCCGGAATTCTTTTCTTTTTAAAAATTATTAAAAAAAAAAGAAATGTTATATAAATTTTGGGAATCTGCTATCAACGATTATGAAAAATTGCTTGAAACTGGAGAAAGATCTGAAGTTTTTATATATGCTGGAGAGAATGAAGAATTTCGTGCTCATTCGCCTATCTTATGCGTTGGGTCCGAATACTTTCGCGCAACAACTGAGCTGAGAAAAAAGACGGAATGCTTTATCTTTAAAAAACTAACATTGAACCCAACTTGTTTCGGGTTATTCTTAGGTAAAATTATAATCAGGTATATTACATCAACTTATATTTCAAAATAAATATAATTTGATATATATACAGATTCATTTTTTGTGGAGATGTTATATAGAAATTCTTGAGACACAGTAGTTTATCAAGATGAATAATTCACAGAGTTTTGAAATTTTTGTCTTAGTAATATTTAAAAAATCAATTAATTCATTAATTTAGAAGTACCTAAATTACCTTTATTAGAATTGCTTTTAAAACAAATGCTTCTGCTATGGATGATTGTTATGTGGGAAAGTTTAATCGAATGAGATCTTGTACAAAAAACCTACTGTTCGGAAGATGTTAAAAATGAAGTAAAGAGCAATACAAATTTTCACTTTTTTAGTGAGAACTATAGTAACTTCTTGTAACTAGATAACAATTAGTGTTGTTCTTTTATTATGAAAAGTAGATAACTCGACTTGTAGCAGTGATAAAAACAGGAATGTGGAATTATTTGCTTTTCTCTTATCTTCAATATTTTTTTTTACAACTTGTACTTTTTATTGTATTAGTAATTAGTCTCTCGAACTTTCATCATTGCAGTTTCAAGCATTAGTATGTGTTATACCGTAATTGTTTGCTATTTGGGCGTGATTTAAAAAATTACCATATTAATTTTCGCGATGAAAAAATGAGAGATAATATTCCAGAAAAAAAATTATATTGATTATTATGTTATTAAAAGATCCATCCAATTGGTAGTACATTACAGATATCTGAAAGTTTAAAGTGGAGAAAATTCAGAAAATTCATTAGAAAGTAGTCTAACTATTCGCCTTAGTATTTGGAGCTTTGATTGGACAATCTAAGATATAATTCCAAATGAGTATAATAATTAATGAGGGTTGCTCTTAGCGTTTTTTGAACATGATGAATGATTACATTGGATATATTGAAGTGAAGCGTTAGCAAGTTCCCAATTTTTACCTGTAATTTCTCGATCAAATCATTCAGGCAGCATCGCCCTATAAAAAAAATTCTAGAAAAAACTCCAATAAATGATCATTTCTCTAGTTTTCATTTCGAAGAAACTCTGACATGTGATTTATCGCAATAGATTGTGCCGTTATCTTTTACCAAAATATACTTTAATCTTACTTCAATCATATATTTCTATTTTAAAAAGTTTGCTAAAGCTTTTTTTAATTAGAAGTATAAATATAAATTAACTTTAATTTACTTAAGAGTTAAGACAAATGATATTGCTTTTATACTCTTTTGCAAGAGCTTGTAGCGTATAAGAGATAGATAATTCGTGAAAAAAAATGGACCCTGTAAAAAAAGTCGATCCGATTTTATTATTCGTAAAAGGCTCATATTTCCGGAATTGATAACCTTATATCACAGAATTTCTTGAATTATTTCCAATTTCCGTGAATGGATCCAGGAAAGGCTCCGGAGTTTCACAGAAATAACGGATACTAATGGTTCTTGTGATACTGCCATTAATAAGTATAATTTTTTATAGGGGATTAATCATTACATTTAAACACAATTCCGTACAGTGCGTCTAGATATCATATCGCAGAGCTTGCACAACTGAAAATTTTAATTTAAGTCAAATAAATGTAAATAATTGCATAGCACTGGCTATAAACAATTTATACTATTCGGCAAGTAACACATTAATCGTTGTGATATTTATATTTCTCGTGCCTTTCTGACAGTTTTTTCCAAAAGACGTTCCGCCAATTATTAAAAGCTTTACGAAAATCTTTCGACATATATATATATAACTATAACCCCAAGAACACCACCAAAAAATTTTCGGTAACATGACTTTATTAGGTTAGTATGTTCAATCTTGCAATTAAAATATATTTCATTTGTTCTTATATTAAATTCTTTTTTTATAAAATACTAAATGAAATTTAAATGAAACGATAGTTTTTTTTTTTTTTTTTTTTTTTTTTAAAAAATAAAAAAGAAAAAAAAAAACCTTAAAAACAAAAAAAAAAATTAAATAATTTTTTTAAAAAAAAAAAAAAAAACTCAAATATTATTACGTACGATAAAAATGAAAGAGATCAAATCATGTGATATCGTCCTTCCATCTCCGAGTCTTTATATACCT
>QZLH01000094.1:0-47464 GCA_003833135.1 Oehlia diaphana | reverse complement strand
TTTTTTTTTTTTTTTTTTTTTTTTTTGAAATATAACAATGATAAGAAAAAACCTTAGATACAATAAGAAAATACATTAGAAAATATATTATAATTTTACCTCTATTTCCACGAGAGAGCCGTCGATATATATATATATAATATATATTACGAACTGACTTGATTTAGGCAAACTCATAATAATATAATAGGAATTCAAATCCATATTCTACAATAAAATTCGTTGTTGGATATTAATGTAAGTCTACGTCATATTATTCCCAATTAAAATTTTAATATATATCCGAACAATTACAAGATCATCAACAATTATGTACTATAGTTGTGTCGCACAGTATTAAGCATTAACCACTTATATTAAAAAAAGACATCAGCACAAACAAGTCGCACAACTTCGGTAATTTTTGTTCCTGAATCCCCGAATTTTTTTTTTTTTTTTTTTTTTTTAAAAAAAAAAAAAAAATTTATAAAAAAAGAGAAATGTCATATAAATTTTGGGGATCTGCTATTAACGATTATGAAAAATTGCTTGAAACTGGAGAAAGATCTGATGTTATTATATATGTTGGTGAGAATGAAGAAGAATTTCGTGCTCATTCCGCTATTTTATGTATTAGGTCCGAATACTTTCGCGCAGCTTTCTCAAACAACTGGGCTGAGAAAAAGGATGGAATGCTTATCTTTAAAAAACCAAACATTGAATCCAACTTGTTTCGGATTATTCTTAGGTAAAATTATAATCAGATATATATTTTAAATATATGTGTGTGTGTTTCAAAATAAATAATATAATTTATTAATTATACACAATTTTTACTAGATTCATTTATTGTGGAGACGTTGATTTAACAAAATTGCAGGGTCCTGAAGTGTTAAAGCTTTTGATAGCAGTAGATGAATTAGATATCCAACTTTTAATTTCATGTATTCAAGAATACTTAACTATAAATAAATCTGATTTCTTATACAAAAACCCTATAGAAATTCTTGAGATAGTTTATCAACATGAAAAATTCACAGATTTATGGAGTTTTTGTCTTGATAAAATTTGTGAAGAACCTGAAAAGTTAATCAATTCTGATAAATTTATCAATTTAAAAGCACCTTTATTAGAATTACTTTTAAAACGGGATGATTTTGCTTTAGATGAGGTTATTATATGGGAAGGTTTAATCAAATGGGGTCTTGCACAAAATCCTACTATTCCAAAAGATGTTAATAAATGGAGTAAAGAGCAATTTACAATTATGGAAAGGACTCTTCATAGATTTATTCCATTAGTAAGATTTTATCACGTCCCTTCAGATGTCTTTTTTTATAAAGTTTTACCTTATAAAAAATTGTTACCTAAACAACTAGTTTATGAGATTACAGAATATAATATGGTTCCGGATAAAAAATCGACTATTAACATACAAACTCCTAGGAAAAAAAAATTATCATTAAAATTTGGTTCATCCCTTATTGACTCTAATCATTTCGCAATATTTGCCAGTTGGATTGATAAGGAAGATAAATTATTTTATAATTTTGAAAATATTCCTTATAATTTTAATTTACTTTATCGTGCAAGTAGGGACGGAATGGATACTAAGCAATTCCGTAATAATTGCAATAACAAAGGAGCAACTATTGTAATTACACAAGTTAAAGGAACGAACCAAATAATTGGTGGATATAATCCACTTGTATGGGATTCAAGTAATTCAACAAAAGCAACAACAGACAGTTTTATATTTTCATTTGCAGATAAAAAAGACATAAATACTGCAATAATTGGTCGAGTCAAGAATACAAATAGTGCAATATTTTGTGCTGGTACTCTTGGACCAGCATTTGGACCTGGTGCTGATTTGTATTGTACAAGTGGGAAGCAATGGGAATGCTCATCGCAGAACCATTATTACTCAATTAATTTACCTTTCAGAACATTTTTTGCAGAAGATTATGAAGTTTTTCAAGTTATCAAAAAATAATCAATTGGCTAGAATTTGTATACAATAATTTAAATTCGGATGATGAAATTGTTACGATAATAAATTATCATATTTACATAATATCGGTTCTTATTTATGTATTTTTTTTTTTATTTTGATTATATTATTTTTAAATTTGCGTGATGAATCACATTGGTACTTTGAAAACCTCGAAACTTTAAAAATAAACCCTATAAAAAAAGTAGATACGTTTTTTATACTGAAAGATACGTTTGTGTACTAGATACGTTTGTGTACTGGGAGATACGACTAGATACTACGTCTAGATACGTTTTGAGATACGGGAAAATGCACAATTCCGTATCTCACATGATACGTTTTTTCAGTGTCTCCGTATACAAAACGTATCTTGCAAGTTATGGAATTGTGCATTTTTCCATATCTCAAAACGTATCTAGACGTAACTCTCAGCATACAAAACGTATCTTTCAGTATCAAAAACGTATTTACTTTTTTATAGGGAAACTTCACTATGCAATCACCTCTTATCTACTGTATTCGAATGATTTTGTAAATGATTATTTCATCGACTTCTGTTCTCCCTCATAATCGCAAGTTCTATATCGTATGTTTTCCTCTCTCCCACCCGTATAAGACATTTCTGAGTTAGTAATTTCGACCGAATCGAACAGGAAAGAAACATAAGATGGGAACTTAACTTTCTAGGCACTAGTATTATTGTGAAAACGATAAAATTGTAAAATTTAAAATATTATTTATTTATTTATAGAAAAAATTAATTTCATTGTTTCTTTTTTTTCAAAAATGACACTTAAATAAATATTAAAATGATTCAGGACAGAATATAGTGGAATTCTAGAAAAAAAAATTATCAGATATTTTTATTACTTATCAAAACTATTTGGGGCGCGATTTGAAAAATTGTCATAACAATCTTAATGATGAAAAAATGAGAGATAATATTCCGGAAAAAACGAGTATAATGATTAATGAGAGTTGCTCTTAGTATTTTTTGAACTATATTAAAGGGAACGTTAGCAGTAATAACAGCGTTACCAGAATTAACGTATGTAAATTCTTGATTTTTTCTGTAATTTCTAGATCAAACCATTCAGCAGGCAACATCGAACCACAGTACCTGCACTATTTTTGGCCGAATCAATTCTGATTTATCACAATAATAAATAGTGCTGTTATCTTCCAAAATCAAACATTCCTTAAAGTTAATTTAAAGAAAGAAGCATAAATTTTAATTTATCCTACTTCAATCATATGATTTCGATTTAAAAAGTTTAATTCATTCAAGCCAAGCAATGTTGCTTTCATACTTTTCTTAACTCTTGAGAGAGCTGTTGCTTCTAGCGTATAAGAGATAGATAATACGTGGTAAAAAAATGAAAAAGGGGGAATATTAATAAATCAATACTATGATATACAGTACATTTAAATTACAACATCGACTTTGTAGAAATAAAATACAGTATCGTATACGCGGAGCTTGCACAAAATTTTAATTAAACTCTTAACGATTACGAATAATGTAAATAATTGCATTGTACTGGCTATAAGCAATCTATATATACTGTTCGACGAGTAACACATTTAAATCAATACGTATATTTTAAATTCAAATTTTTGAAAAACGAGGTACAAGTAATTAGATTATGTTTAGTCTTGTGATTAAAAAATTAAATTAAACATCCTTGTTCTAGTATTAAAATCTACTTTTTATATAAAATGTTACAAAATATTGAAAAGAAATAATTTTGTTTTATTTTATTTTTAATTATTGTAAATGAAATGATGTTTTTTTTTTGAAATGGAATGAATTTTAATGATTATTATCGGAGAAGGGTAAAAAACAACCTTAGATGTAAAAAGAATATACATTTTTTTTCTTAGTTTTAATCAGATAATGAGCATTTTATTTTGAAAGAATACGAACTAAAGTTGATCTAGACAAATTCTTAATATAATAGTAAGGTAGTTCGGTATATAAAAAAAAATTCAAATCTACGTTCTATAATAAATTTGTTACTGGATAATAATGTAACTTCGTATTTTTTTTTCAATTAAAATTAATTTTTAAATAGTTTTTTTACATCCGACGCATAGATACAAACATTAGTATGAAACACGCACAATTACAAAAAGATCATCAAATGTGTACTAGTTGTCTAGTGATTTCTTACATAAACATTGTTGTTATTGTCGTACAAGGACCCCGAAATATATAGAAAGGTCAGAGGCAGCCAAACTAATTACGCATTCTTTCAGGGCCGGAATTATGATAATTTTGGCGAGTGACCAAAAAAGGGGGTCGTCTAAAGCCGTGTTCGATCACGTGATTTTTCATAGTAGGGCGTGATGAATAGGTATGTGACAAATAATTTTTCACAACTCGAAAAAATTCGAAGTCCCCAGGATAAATAGTAAAAATGGAAAACTGGGATGTGATGGGAGGGGCGACAAATAATTTAATGTCACGTGATAGAACACGGCTTTAGACGTTCCCCAAAAAAGGCAATATCTTTTCACCAGGAATTATCTAAAAAAGGAAAGATTTTCATGTTTTTTTGGCTGGTTGTACGCAAACTCGGATCTGACCTTTTAATGTATATTTTGGGGTCCTGTCGTACAGTATTACTAGTATTTAACCACCTTTTATTTAAAGGACTCCATACAGGTCGCACAACTTCGGTAAATTTCATTTCTAGATTCCGAGATTCTTTTTTTTTAAAAAAAAAAAAAAAATTTCAAAAAAAAATGTCATATAAATTTTGGGAAGCTGTAATCAACGATTATGAAAAATTGCTTGAAACCAGAAAAGGATCTGATGTTATTATATATGCTGGAGAGAATGAAAAAGAATTTCGTGCTCATTCGGTTATCTTATGCGCTAGGTCCGAATACTTTCGCGCAGCTTTCTCAAACAACTGGGCTGAGAAAAAAGACGGAATGCTTATTTTTAAAAAACCAAACATTGAATCCAACCTGCTTCAAATTATTCTCAGGTAAAATTATAATTAGGCATATAGTGTATATATTTCAAAAAAATATTATAATAAAGATTTAATAATTACTATATATACGCAATTTTTTTTAGATTCATTTATTGTGGAGACGTTGATTTAACAAAATTACAAGGTTCTGAAGTTTTAAAACTTTTAATTGCAGTGGACGAATTGGATATTCAACCTTTAATTTCATGTATTCAAGAATACTTCTTAACTATAAATAAATCTGATTCCTTATACCAAAACCTTCTTGAGATAGTTTATCAACATGAAAAATTCACAGATTTATGGAATTTTTGTTTTGATAGAATTTGTGAAGAACCTGAAAAATTAATCAATACTGATAAATTTATTAATTTAAAAGCACCTTTATTAGAAATGCTTTTAAAACGTGATGATTTTGCTTTAGATGAGATTATTATATGGGAAGGTTTAATTAAATGGGGTCTTGCCCAAAATTCTACTATACCAAAAGATGTTAAAAAATGGAGTAAAGAGCAATTTACAATTATGGAAAGAATTCTTCATAGATTTATTCCATTAGTTAGATTTCATCACATTTCTTCAGATGTCTTTTTTTATAAAGTTTTACCTTATAAAAAATTGTTACCTAAACTACTAGTTTATGAGATTACAGAATATAATATGGTTCCGGATAAAAAATCGACTATTAACATACAAACTCCTAGGAAAAAAAAATTATCATTAAAATTTGGTTCATCCCTTATTGACTCTAATCATTTTGCAATATTTGCCAGTTGGATTGATAAGAAAGATAGTTTATATTATAATTTTAAAAATATTCCCTATAATTTTGATTTACTTTATCGTGCAAGTAGGGATGGAAAAGATATTAATCAATTTCATAATAAATGTGATAACAAAGGAGCAACTATTGTAATTACACAAGTTGAAGGAACGAACCAAATAATTGGTGGATATAATCCACTTGCATGGGATTCAAGTAATTCATCAAAAACAACAACAAATAGTTTTATATTTTCACTTGCAGATAAAAACGACGTAAGTACTGCAACAATTGGTCGAGTTAAGAATCCAGATGGAGCAATATGTTGTTATAGTGATAGTGGACCAGCTTTTGGAAGTAATTGGGATTGTGATTTATGTTATACTAAGTATGATAAGAAATGGATTTGCTCAGCTGATCCATTTTGTTACCATTCAATTAATTTAGCTTTCACATACTTTATTGCAGATGATTATGAAGTTTTCCAAGTTATCAAAAAATAAACAAATGACTAAAATGAGTGATATATTGCTTTGAGACTTATAAATACTAGTAGTGTATAACTACTATATATTATCAATTTGTATACCAGATACGGTATTTAAATTAAAATAAATAAAAATATGAAAGGTTATCCCGTTATTTACATAATTTGTTAATTAATTAATTAATTAATTTGATCAAATTATCTTATTATATATAATGAGGATATATTTTGTGTTCTGGTTATTATTATTCTTTTTTTGTAAAACGTCATAAAATATTAAAAGGAAAAAAATTAGTTCCACTTTTAATTATTACATAATTGAATATTTACAGTATTATCAAAATAACTTTAGACGCAAAAGCACATATTCCTTTTAATCAGATAGTGATCCGAAAATAATCTTTTCATTATAACATAAGCTTCAAATAGACAATTCCTACATTCTTTGATAAACTTATTAGTGAAAAAATTTATCGGTTAATAAAATACCCATATTCTCAATCGGCTGAATTATAATTATACTCAATGTTTTATTTCTTTTATAATCCTTTGTATTTGTTGCGATTATATTTAATTATTACTTATATTTACAGTTGATATATCATAAATAATTTGATTAAAATAAATAAGAAAGTGACAATTTAACAAATTATATATTAATAAATGCGTGGAGCCCGTAAAATTGAGCTGTAATTACATTAGAAAAATTTCAATTTATATTACGATTAAAAAAAAAAAAAATAAATTAATCCTTCCATTGAATTCATAATAATATTCAGGAAAAAATTAAAAATAAAAGAAATGATCAAAATCAGTACAATCAAATGTAATTTAATTCTTTATATAAATTAATTCAATTAATAAAAGCATTTTTCGTTTTTGCATTTCTATACGTTAATATTGCAAGTTAGCAATAATGAGTATAATCCAAAATTCAGCTGATTCTATGTCGCTATTATCGGAGGAAAGTATTATTTATAGAAATTACAGTCTTCTATGTTATTTAATTCTAATTACATTAAGCTATTTCTTTCGTATTCATTATATTTGAATTTTTGCTTTGATATAAATATCTCACTATTGCCAACTGCCTACTCGGTTAGAAATATAATTTGTCACTTACGTTCTTTTGACAATTATAATATATAACATTCACAAACTCAGAAATGTCACAAGTTTTAACGGTGGAAGACGAAGAAAACTAATTCTTTGATATATGTAGAACTTGTGATTATGAAGAAGGAACAACTGAAGAAATCGATCCAGTATTATTAAAATTAATTACTTACAAAAACATTTATATAGAAAGTGCAAAGTCTCTAATACATAATGGTTAATAACTTTCAAAAATGGATATGACTAGTAATTCATTATATGATTTAAATTTAAATTTCAAATTTTTAATCATCCAATTATTTTTTGATCTGTAACAACTGAATGGTAAATGAATTAAATGGCTAAATAAATTCAAAACTAAATCGGGAACAAATCTCGATTAAGGCATTCGTCTACAACCCGTTATATATTACGGTGATTCGTCAGATAGCGTATAAAATGTTTCCAAATGGTTAATATTTAACATAGTATCCTTAATAAAATAGTAAAATGTTCTTAAAAAGTTCATTCCGAAATTACGAATAGCTTATAAAGTTAAAGTTAGCAAATAAAACTAGGTAACAGGAACTGTTGAAGCGGTATAATCATATGATCATCATTAATGTATAAAATAAAAGTATAAATTAATGTGGTTTTGTTTACATCATGCGACTCACGCGTGTTAAAAATAATAATTATTGACAAAGTATACTAGAATGTACGGACAGACAAGTCCAAAATGGAGTGTACCTAATCATTAGTGTCCTACGCTTACGCTTTGGACAATTAAAATAGCTTTGAAAAAAACGCCAATTTCTTATATACAGTGTTTTTAAGATCGTGAATACCTTCATGTTTATTAAAATGAATAAAAATATGGCATTGATCGTCTTAACCAAAAGACCCTTTGACTATTGATTATCATTATCGTCATATAACTCGGCATTATTTGGTTCGTATTCTCAATCACATTAATGGTAATAAAATAAAGCTAAGTGGTGGATATTATTTTTATTTTGTGACAATATTGTACGTATAATTGCGAAACTACCGGAAATAAATTTTTTATTTTGGCCAAATTTTTTAATGCCTGCCAGAATTAGGTTCACTTCGTTGTGTATGTGCTTCGTACGAGATCCGTACAAAATTCCGAATGTTAAAATCCCGAATGATACGAAATCTCGCCGGCGCATAATGCTGCGCGGTTCTGGATTTTCGGGATTTTGAGCTTCGTGATTTCGTACACACGGATAACCATTTCATGTAACTATCAACATTAAATTTGTTTATTTTTATATGGATAATTCATCATCTATTGGCCAGTCCCAAAAAAAAAAAAAATGATTAATAACGATAAATAAATATAGTAGTCTTAGAGTTTTGTTTCATTTATAATTAGAAATCAGAGCTGACCTATCAAATTGGATCATACCTGATTAGAATAAATAGAATAATTATTATTAAAAATAAAAAAAAGTAATGGGATTGTGACTTCTTAAAAATTCAAATTTTACGCTTTTTCTATTCCTTATCTTTTAAAATGGTTTAATAAATACCGCTTGCTACCTCATTTTACATCTTTTCTATATAAAGACACTAGGAAATCTCGGAGTTTTGCAAATAATTTTTTGTGAATTTTTTCGCGTGCATCATTTTGAAAATGACGATATGTCCATTCGATACTAACATAATATTTATCCCAAAGATTCAAATAATTCTTTCACATAATTTATTACTTTTATTTGACGCCACACCAGATGTCAGATCCTTTGCAGTTTATGTATCAAATATCCTGACCCTATAATCCGATAGGACACTTTCCAATAGGCTCGATAATTCTTGTGTTCTGGGTACTAAGTACTGGTTGGAGAACCAATAAGTAAAATCGCCAGGCATCTGTTTCTCTAATAATACTTCAATTAAAAATAGGACATGTTCCGATAAAAACTTGATGAAATTTTTGTGTTACTGTAACAATTTAAGTAGAAGATTTGAAATCATTTTGTCCAAATTTAGTTTCAAAGGTAATCAAGTAGCCCAATGACAATCAATTTTGGCAGTCGAGATTTGTCGATCAGACCAAATAAATTAACTTGGCTGCGGCCAAGTACTGGAATCGTACCCCCGAAATTTTCTTATAATAGTTTTTTCATTTACCAATAACCGTTTAAACTCGGCCCGCAAGGAAACAATGAGAAATTTTTTACTTATATTATTAATCTTTGATTCTATTTTAGGTATTGTGTTACATGAACAATTGCAACAACATTGAAAATATGTGTAACTTATTTACATTTTTTTAAAAACTTTTATAGTAATTTTTGGTGAAAAAAAACGGGATTTTTTAATATTTTTGAGGAAAATTTATGCGTGAAACGGTTACAAGACATTAATATTATTAAATCAATCATTTTTTTATGATAAGGAAAATTTTACAACGTCAGTTAGTTACGTGGAATTAAAACATCGAGCGGACAATTAAAAAAAGTAAAGCTTATACATAAGTGGTAATAACCGAGAAAACTATTATATTAAAGTAGTTAGATTTTTCTGATAATTTATTGTTTGAATTTAATTATACGTGATATTAACCCGTGAACGATAATTTGAATTCCATTTATAAAAAATTAATTATGAATTACTTTTATGTCATCATAAATCTTCATTATTTAAAAGTAAAATAATTTAAACGATTATAAATTTACTTTATATGTTTAAAATACTTTGAAATTATTTTTTTTTTTTTTTTTTTTTTTTTTTTTTTAAAAATATTTTTTTTTTTTTTTTTTTTTTTTTTTTTTTTTTTTTTTTTTTTTTGCATAAAAAATATGATTATTACATTCATGCTTTATTTAGGATAATAATTTCTGAATTTTTATGACGACTAACTTAACTTTCATCACAAGAATCATAAAAAAAAAGAACATGTTTCAAGAAAAAAAAAATTTGTTAATAAATTTAAAAATTACTGAAATAAGATTTCAATATATTCTATTTTTAATTACTTTCTTTCATATGATGTAAAGAATTTAAAGGATGAACGAATCCTATTACAATTAAATTACATGACTAATGTCGTAACGTTTAGGATGAAAGATTCGGGTATTAAATTTCTTATGATAATAAATTTATATAATCAATGTCTTAACGTTTAGGATGAAAGATTCGGGTATTAAATTTCCTATGGTAATAAAATTTATATAATCAAAAAAAAAATTTCTCGAATAATAAAAAAAAAAACTATAAAAAAGAAAGCTTCCTCAGTAAATAAAACGAAATCAAATTATTCAAATCAAAGTTTTCTTGGATATAATGGGTAAAATTTTAAAGCAAAAATCCATTCGCTCTCGTAAACCTTCGAAATCTGGGCGTAGAATCCCCAACGCCTGGATTATTTTTTCAAATGAATTTTACAACAAACATTATCGAACAGGAAAGACCAAGAGAACGATTGTCATGAAGTCGGCTAAATTCGCCTGGAACTCTATGTCGGCACAAGAAAAGGTCCTATATTATTACCAATACGAACAGCTAAGAAAAAGCAAACTAAATTGCAACCCATGCAATGAAATTATATTTGTTCTAAACGCGAAAGGAGACGATCTCGTCCTAAATAAGAACGGAGACGATCTCGCTCTAAACGCGAACGGAGACGATCTCGTTCTAAACGAGAACGAAGACGACCAATACAATAAATTTTTTGACGAAGTAATTAACCCAGAGATGGTTCAGGACTAGATTTCGCCTTAAAGCAATATTGTGATATACAGTATGCATCATTATATTATGATGAAAGTAAAGAAATTACTAAAACCGTTAGAATTTTTTAAGATTTAAGATTTAATTAAGCATAAATAAGTTCAAATTAGACTTAAAATAAGTTTAAGATAAGTAAAAATAAAGTTTAAATAAGATTGAATTAAGTTCAAAATAAGTTTAAAGTTATAAATTAGTTTAAAGTATAAAAAAGTTTAAAGTAAATTAGTTTAAAAGTAAGCTATAAATAAGATTAAAATTAAATTTACAAAAAAATAAGCGAGAATTTTCATTAAGTAAATTGGTTTAATTATTCCTGGTTTATTAGGATAGGACATTGATTTATGTAAAATCCATATTTTAAGATAATCCTTAAATACAAAATATGATTCGCTTCACATTTTTCTATTATGTGGTCACGTTATTTATGCAATAAAAAATTTTATGATCTCGAAATTATATTTCTTGAAGGTGCGGGACGGCCATTATCTCGCGTGTCTCGTGAAAAAAATGTTAACCATATTTGGATTCGATCAACGAATAATATTGTCATTTTACTAATTTTCGTTTATTTCAAATATGACGTTATCACTACCAATACTCATTCTATTTTTAATTATGTATGACGTTAAGTTAAATTCAATTTATAGTTTACTTATTAGTATATTTGATATTTGCTAAACATCGGGGCAATATTTTTGAGCCACATGAATTCTTTCGGTATCAAGGTATTTTTCCTTTTTTCTTTTAACTTACATTCTTACACTTTGTTTCTTACTAACTCTATTTCATTATTTTTAGGTCCTATAGTCTTACCAGTTCCGCAATTAATGTTCAGTTGTTTATCACTTTACGTTTTTTCTGTTCATATTTCGGTTTTCACTAATTTTATTTCATTTTTTTTTTTTACTTTATGGTTTTATTTTTTACTTGGTTCCTATCATTACCCAACCTCATATCATGGTTATTTTTTTTATTTTTTATCTCTCTTCATTTTCACCTCTTATTACTTCTCATTATTCCGCCCTTTTTGTCTCCTATTATTTTCTATTACATCTTTTCATTTTCCATTATCTCTTTTTCTCTCCTGTTTACTCCCCATCACTTCTTTTTGTCTCTCATCGCTCCTTTTCGTCTATCATCACTCCTTTTCGTCTATTTATAACGTTTAAATGTAACGTCCGAGATGACGTTAAACTAAAGTAATAAAGTAATATCAAGTGATTAAGAAAACATGTGATTTGAATTGTAGATCATTTTGAAAGAGAGGATATTTATTTTTAGGGAATTTGAAGGTCAAAAACGAAAGAAAAATTCAAAATTTCAAAAACATGAAAAATGGTAAATACTGAAGTGTGCGGTTCGTTTGAACGTAAAATGAGATGAAGTTAAAAATTTTTTAGATTTCAGTAAAATATAGACATGAAAGGCGCAGGACATTTCTTGGAGAAAGTATATTTAGATTTATATAAATAGGGGTATTGACGGATGAAAAAAGATTGCAGAGAAAAGACCAATATTGGAATCGCCAAAGTTAGAGGAAAGAGAAGAAGAAGAAAAGGATACAGCGAGAATAGAAGAAACGTAACGAAAGATGCATTTGTAAATCGAAGTCACGTGATTTCACGTTAAAAAATATTCCGATAGAAAATTTAAAACAAATGTATTTTTAATTTTTAATTTTAATTTTTATTTTTAGTTTATATTAGTATTATAGGTAGGAATTAGTTAAAGTTAGAAGGATTTTCGGATTAGAAAAGATTAAAGGGAACGAGCGGATCGATACTTTAGAGTTAGTCATAACGTCTCTAGATTGATTAGAAGTTTCTCTTAAATTAGGTTTTTTCTTAGTCGGAATTTTAAGGTTTGAGGAATATTAGTTAAGTTAAATTTTTAGTTTAGTTAATATTTTGGGAGTCAGAGTAAGTATTTATTTTATTTTATTTTTTTTTGTTTTATTTGTTTTTAGTAGCGTAGTTTTATAGTCCTTTGTGCGAATACTTTAGTTATAGAGGGCAGATTGCTTTGACAATCTGTTTTCTAAGTGTTGTGAGATTTATTGAGTCTTATTTTGATGAGAGAAAGACCGCCTAAATAAAGAAACGCATTACTAATTTTTTTTTAAAAAAATCATTTGAACGTCATACAATTTTAAAATTTATATACTAACTTTAAATATAACACTGCGCCCCACGATTAATAAAATTTACTAGGTATATTACGGCATTACAATGTTAACATAAAAAGGCGTAGCTGGTTATAAGGATAAACCGTTATTTTCTGGAAACATTATTAACAAAAAGAATTAAATTAAAATAACTGATAAAAATATTGCGAGATTTTAATATCATAAGACATGGTAAATTCCGGTTAAAAATTGCTAGATGATAAATATTTCATCTTTATTAAGCTAGACAGAGAATATCTTTTTATTGAAATTGCACTAAAAATAATTGCTTGATCAAGCATTCAACTAAATATACTCATGAAAACGATTCGAAAGAATAAAAAGTTCATTCTTTTTTCTCAACTCATTAAAGTGTCAAGTCTTACTAAGCCTTTAGTGAATAAAACATTTAAACTTAACTTTATACAATCAATCTAATTATTTTTTAATAACCTGAAATACTTCGTAATCATTTACAATTATTTTACTTGTTAAATTAAGTGCAGGATAGCAGCTTTCACAACCACTATACCAAACATTAGGACCTTCACCAAAATTTAAATATAAATCTTTACAACCGAAAGATGGACCACGACGTGGATAACATCGTACAGAATGTTGACTCCCATTACTGTAAGCTACATTTACACTCTGAAGGTCATTCTTATCTGAAAATGAGAATATAAAACTATCTTTTGTTTGTTTACTACTATCACTTGAATTCCAAAAAAGTGGATTATAACCTCCGACTATTTGTTCTGAATTTGTAATTTTTACTACAACTATAGTAGCTCCTTTGTTATCACATTTAGCATGAAATGCTGCAGCTGTATTTCCATCTCTGCTAGCTCTATATAAAAGATTAAATTTATAAGGAATATCATCAGTAAGATATGTGATATTTTCTCTCAGTTTATCAATCCAATTTGAAAAGAGTCTAAGGTGTTCCCGGTTAATCATAATGGAGTCGATATCATTATTACGATTTGAATAATTTGAACGCCTTGGCGCATATATAGGTTTGTATTCAGGGACCATATAAGATTTTAAAATATCATCTCTTAATTCTTTAGATAAAATTTCTTCGTAGGGTTTGACCTTATTGAAGTAATCTTTGGTGGATATATCGTAAAATCTAATTAAAGGGATAAACCTATAAAGGATTCTTTTTAAGATATTAATATCATCTTGGTTCCATTCAGTGGTTTTTTCATTAAGAGCCTGTTCTTGTGCTAATCCCCATTTAATCAAATTTTCCCAAATTTCAATTTCATCTAATTTCAAATCATTACGTTTTAAAATAATTTCTAATAAAGGAGCAGGTAGTTGATTGAATTTATCAGAATTGAATAAAATTTTTGGTTCAGAGCAGATTTTATCCAAATAATAATCTTGAACCTTAACAAGTTGTTCACGACAATAAATAATTTGAAGGATTCCAACTGGGTTATTTTGCAATAATTGTTGTTGATTATTAATAATAAAGTCTTCGGCAAGTTGAGTTAATTTAATTAACATACATTCATTAGAAGCAATCATAAAGTCTAAAATCTCTGTTCCAGTTTTATTAGTAATGTCTATTTGACCGGTATAAAAATACCTAAATAAGTTATAAATAGATGAATACGAATAAGTTAACTTACAGAAAAATAAAAGTTTTAGTAATATAATAACATACTTAAGAATAATGTCGAAAGCTTGAGGAGAAATATTTGGTTTCTTAATGATGTATTTCCCATCTCTTTTTTCAATATTTTCATCAGAGAATATTTTATTAAAATATTCGGACCTGCAACGTAAGATAATTGAGTGCGCATGAAATTCCTTAAAATTAGACTCTTCTCCAATATAAATAATAACATTATAATCAGTTTCTGCTTCAAGTAATTGTCCAAGCGCTTCAGGTACTTCAGATTCAAAATTATACGACATATTTTAAGTTGAAATTTCTTAATATCAAAATTTTTTTTTTTTTAAAGAATTGAAACAATTGAAACAATGAAAATTGAAAATCTATATTTAATAAAGTTAATTCCGTCCGAACCAATTAGAATGATTATTAGTCCCATAATTACCGATCGGCCAAAATTCAGCCTATTATGCTTAACAAAATTTTTCTTCGAATCATAATCATGTCTATACAGGACCTGGATATCGGGTTTCCGCCAAAATCCGCTTCTCATTATGCTTAATAAATTTAGAGAAATTTTATGATACTGTATATAATTATATCATCAATAATATCAAATAAAATTTAAGGAGAATGTTTTAGATCTACATTTAAATTTTAAGGAGAATGTTTTTAGATCTACATTTAAAATTTAAGGAGAATGTTTTTAGATCTACATTTATTAGTTTATGATGAAACTAAAAATGGTTCGAATTTACACGTTTACCCTAGTTTAAATAATTTATTTGCAATTTTATTTCTTACCCGAATAAAAATTGTAAATTGAAAACTCTACATTAATTTTTTGTTGGTATTCTATTTAGCAGTTTAGAATAGGGATGGCAACAGTCGGTCATGGTCGGTCATCGGTCGGTCATAACCGGTCATAACCGGTTAATGGCCGTGACCGTTAGTTTAGAATAGTTGAATGAGATAATATATGATCGTTGCTTTTGCTTTTAGATTCATTCTGTTCTGAATTAGTGATTTTTTTATTATAACTACTTTTATTCCGTCTTTAGAGTATGGAACGTTTGAATGTACTGTCATCAATGATAGTATGTTAACGCAACCCAGAATTACAAATAGAAATATTAATTGAAGCTACTAATTAATTCGCAGCAGGGTAATATAAATCTTGAAATCATTTTTTAAAAGTTTATTTATTTCAGATAATAGTAACTCATCGCGGGCAAACTTAATTAAACTATAATAACTATAATTAATGTTTAAAAAACTTAATTAATAAATTTAGGCGCATCTCACTATCCACTAATAAAAAAAATAATACTACGTAGTAAAAACTCAAAAAATAAATGCTATTAAGATACCATATTCATCCGAAAATAAGCAACAACTTTTGCACGTAATGCAGGCCAAGATTTAGTAATGCGGGCCAATAAATGCCATAATTCCGCCCATGTTGCTTATTTTCGGGGTTGCTTATTTTCCGATGAATACGATATTGTAGAAATTTTGGTCAAGTAAATTGGCAAAATTTTTAAATTTCATATTTAAGCTGTGTGAAACGTCGACCAAACATTAGCCCTGTTCAGTTCTAGATCATTTATACCCTGGTTGCTGATGCGGTCAGCGGTTGATCTACAAAAAATTGTTACTTATTTTCGGTAAATCTGAACCGATCTAGAATTGTTTAATCCGAAACGCCTAGATATGTTTTGGCGTATATGTTGCCTATGTTGCCAAATTTCAGTTTTTGCTGGAATTATATTATATAATTTTGGCTGAAATGATTGTATTAATTGACGAATTTATCATAAATTAGAACTTTCCAGTAATCTGTAATTTTGAATTATAATAAGAAAGGTTTTTTAAAAAATGTAACGTATTATTTTTTATTATATTTATTGGCCATCATTTGTACAGTTATTTTCTAAAAGCGTCTCATTGATGACGGAACTTTTAATGGTAAATTAAATTTTAATTATCTAATAGGTGATAATACTTATATAAATTTAAATAAATAATAAAAAAAAATTTTTATTTAATATGATCGTTACTATATGCAAACTTAATAAAATTACTACTGCTTGGTATGCTATTTAGTATTAAATATAGGGCAAGTACTAGTATGTAGTTGTTTATTGCTATGTCAACCGCAAAAGTTTCGGTGTATCCGATCTTAGTATAGTATGATTTTGTAAAATAGTATGTATATTGCAATTTTGTTAGTACGTTTGATTTTAAATCGTACGTACAGTACCTACTTTGATTGTTAAATATAGAAAAATTGTATGTATGTAGTGAAAAAAAAAAAAATCATAAATACGTATATAAATCATACTTTTTTACCAGCCTCGTCATACACCTTTTCGATGGCGCTCGCTCCTTCTTTAAAATTTCACTCGTTTGTACGTAATAAAAAAATTTAAATCATACTATCATACTATCATACATACATATTATTATATATTGTGATACGTATACATGTACCATGAAAAATCGTACATACAAAGTAAAAATTCCATAAATATACTAACTTACAAAATCGTATTATACTAATATTATATATACTCTAAAGGTTTCACTACTGCATTAGTAAATGAAAACATAAAGATTATACGTAGAAACTTACTAGTAGTACTACTACATGAATTTCATTTCATATCCGTATTATTACTCTATTTAGATGGTTAAATCCATTGTGAATACTTTCAATCTACTAATACGCAAAAAAGTGCAAAATGTCTATAATAGAATTATATTTTTATTTATATTCAGGATTGAATTAAGTAAAAATATAAAATACTGCCTCAAATATTGTAAATATTTAATAGGAATTAAGTCAATTAACTATCGATCATAATAATTTTTACTAAAAAATTATAAAACCTAAATCTAATTAAAGAAACAAATTTCTAATGAATATTTATTTTTAATTCTGTTGGAACAGACTCTATCCTAACAACAATTTTTGTAAATTAATAACAAAATAACTTGAAGAATTCTGATTGCTCGTTTGTAAAAATTGTTGATAACTATTAATAGTAGAAACAGCTATAAATCCGAATTTAAGGCACCAGAATATTAATATCATTGTCAAGTATACTATATAAAGATTTTAAACTCAATAAAACAATCCAATTTATAAAAAATGAAAATTTAATATACCTACTTACGTAAGAAAACATTTCGGTAAGCTTGATATATTTTTTTGATAATCTAAAGCGTAAGTACGTGAAATTCTCAGATTCAAAATTTGTATTACATACTTTATGAAAAAGCTTTTATGTTTAAAATTTGGTTAGAGTATAAAATAACTATTCACAGTTACATCACACTCATTCACACTATTACAAGCAAACTAAATTATCAAAACCAAAAATCGTTAATTTTACGATAGGGTTAGTTTTATGCAAAATTAATTAAATAAAATTATCTAGTGAATTTAATTAACATAAAAAAAATATGTAATCGGTAATTTATCGAAGTACTAGATACTGTACTATTAATTATGCATAATCCTTACGATTTTTGCTTAGTTACCTTAGTAAACCAGTAATATTGTCTCTCTTTTCTTTTTATTATGCTATTTAAGAGATGGCTCTCTTCTGTACCCATTATTCACATCACAACACTCACTTCTTAGAAAAGATAACATTTGTAGAATCCTTTTATATTTGGTTAAGAGTGACAAAATACATTGATTAGCTCGATGCTATAGTATTCTGCCATAAAAAATGATCTTGATTTTATTACGTATATTTAAACATTTTTCGAATACATAATATAATATTTTAGTAAACTGAGAGACCTTGCAAATTTGTCAAGCCTTTCTAGCAACAAATAACTCCGGAATATTAAAGAAAAGGAAATTATTAATGAAATTTTTTAACCTATTCATGCTACACAAAATTATTAAGACTTAATATAATATCTAAAAATGAGTAGCCGTTATAATCAATTTCTTTTATTATCTTTGTCGCATGATCTATTCTCTTTTAAAAATAAATTTTTATTAACCTAAAATATTTTTTAACATTTAATTTACATTTAATTTTAATTTAAAAAGCTTATTATAGAACCATTTACGTAATGATAGTAGCTGATTTAAAATCGATATAAAATTTTATTAATGTTTTAGAATTTAAATTTCTTAACGACTTTGATTAAATAACCAATTTACATTTGAACTTAGTTTTAACTTACTTGGTGTGTATACACACTTACTTGATTATTTTTTAATAACTCGAAATACTTCATAAACACAAACTTTCAATCTAGTTGTCAAATTAAGTGCAGGATAGTAGCTTTCACAACCACTATACCAAACATTAGGACCTTCCCCAAAATTTAAATATAAATCTTTACAACCGAAAAATGGACCACAATGTGAATAACCTCGTACAGAATATTGACTACCATTACTGTAAGCTACATGTACGTTCCGAAGGTTATTTTTATCTGAAATAGAGAATATAAAACTATCTTTTGTTAATTTATCACTATTACTTGAATCCCAAAAAAGTGGATTGTATCCTCCAATTATTTGTTCCGAATTTTTAATTTTTGTTACAACTATAGTAGGTCCTTTGTTATCACATTTAGCATGAAATGCTGCAGCAGTATTTCCATCTCTGCTAGATCTATATAAAAGATCAAATTTATAAGGGATATCATTAATATGTTTGACGTTTTCATTCTTTCTATCAATCCAATTTGCAAAAATTGTAAGGTGTTCCCGATTAATCATAATGGAGTCGATATGATCATAATTACGATTTGAATACTTTGAACACCTTGGCGTATATATAGGTTTGTATTCAGGAATCATATAGGATTTTAAAATGTCATCTCTTAACTCTTTAGGTAAAATTTCTTCGTAGGGTTTAATTTTATTGAAGTAATCTCTAGTGGATATATCGTAAAATCTAATTAAAGGGATAAATTTGTAAAGAATCCTTTTAAAGGTATTAATATTATCTTGGTTCCATTTAGTAACATCTTCATTAAGATCTTGTCCTTGTGCTAATCCCCATTTAATCAAATTTTCCCAAATTTCAATTTCTTCTAATTTTAAGTCATCACGGTTTAAAATAATTTCTAACAAAGGAGCGGATAGTTGAGTAAATTTACCAGAATTGAATAAAATTTTTGGTTCAGAACAGATTTTATTCAAACAATAGTCTTGCAACTTAACTAGTGGTTTACAACAATAAATAATTTTAAGAATTCCAACTGGGTCGTTTTGCAAGAATTGTTGTTGATTTTTAACAATAAAGTCTTCGGTAAGTTGAGTTAATTTTTTTAACATACATTCATTAGAAGCAATCATAAAGTCTAAAAGCTCTGTTCCAGTTTTATTAGTAATATCAATTTGACCGGTATAAAAATACCTAAATAAGTTATAAATAGATGAATACGAATAAGTTACATACAAAAAAAGAATAGTTTGAGTTTTAGTAATGTAATAACATACTTGAGAATAATGTCGAAAGCTTGAGGAAAAATATTTGGCTTCTTAATGATATATTTCCCATCTTTTTTTTCAATGTTTTCATTAGAAAATATTTTATTAAAATATTCGGGCCTGCAGCGTAAGATAATAGAATGCGCATGAAATTCCTTAAAATTAGGGTTTTCTCCAATATAAATAATAACATTATAATCAGTTTCTGCTTTAAGTAATTGTCCAAGCGCTTCAGGTACTTCAGGTTCAAAATTATATGACATATTTTAGTTAAAAATTCTTAATATCAATTTTTTTTTACACAAGAAACGCAAGAATGAAAATAATGGCGATGAAGAGAACGATACTTATATAAGCTCATTTAAAATCCCTTTTTAGAAATTTTGATCACGTTAATGCCAAAATTTCTTTTATATGAATGACATATATGATCCATAGTTTATTTTGTATCTTATTTTTATTTAGCAAGTAATATATTTAACACATTTATATTTACCAAGATAAAAAGAAAAACTACGTACTATTTAAAAATACAAAATCAATAAGAAAAAGAAGAAAATCTCTACCATATATTGAGTATTGTGTTCGAAGTATCAATTCTATAATGGTCAATCTAATGTGAAGAATTAATTTTCTTTATTTCCAATTTTTTCTTCTTGGTAATGATCACAATAGTTTATCATAAATATATTCTTATTTGAAACCATTTTTGATCTTTTTCCTTTAACGAATATAATATTTAAAAAAATATTTTTTTACGCAAGAATGGAAACTATGAAAATTGAAGATCCATATTTTATAAAGTTAAATTCCGGATAAAACTCTCCGAACCAATTAGACCGCTCCAAATTAATTTTAGTTTAACGTCCTCCTCCCACCCTCTATTTTTAAAAATTTCAAAGGTAATTAAATACATAGTATGTTCAAATATATTTAAAGCAATTCTAAAATTGAGTGATACAGAATATTTCCGATTTTACCGAAAATTTCCGAAATTTTTAAAATGTTTAAATGTCATTTGTTTAAATAATTTCCCTCTCCCACAAATTTTCCTAAGAATACTCTACCTAATAAAAGTCCGTGGACACATCCTTTGTTGCACTATAATTAATATTTTAACATTATTTGTGCAATTACTTCGCAAATAATGTAATAGATTTAAAATATAAGCAACAAACATCCTTAGTAAGTGTAAGCGTATCTCACCATCGTATTTGTAAAAAAAAAACAATAATAATCATGTATAATGCAAATTTTAAAATAAATGTATTTCTTTACCGTAGTTCATTTCTAACAGTAAATTGCCATAAAATATAATACAAACGTAAATGTATTTCTAATGGCTATTAATGATAAAATGTCAAAATTCAATGATAGTCAAATGACATTCGGTCATTTTGCATTAACTAATTTTTTATAAATTTAAAGGAAGCTTTAATAAGTCCATCGCTAAATTTGTCTATTCTTGCAACCCTATAAGAAATCTGTATATGAAAAGGATACGTTTTGCATACATTTTATGTACGTTTCTATAGATCCCGTATACAAATTCCGTATTATTTAATAAGCAATTCATTTTTGAACATTTTTTTAAAAAACTAATCATGTGTAATGTATACGGAATATTTAAACTTAATATTTTTAGAAGATTATTTTATAATCATCCCGTGCATCATGGTGTATTAGTATATACAGTTAGGCTGCATATTTCAACAAAGAATCTTGGTGTCCTTTACCATAACGCATGTACACGTGATTGTTATTATTTTGGTTTTTGTTTTTTATATAAACCCTTACTTTGATCTTGGTAGATTAATTTTAAGATAAGATGAATAACTTACCCAAGTATCAGTAGTAGAATAATTTATACTAAAATCATACTATATTTGCTTTTGAAGGTTATTTATATTTATATCTGTAAATGAGAATATAAAACTATCCTTTGTAGACTTATTTATGTTACTTGAATTTATATCCTCCAACTATTCGTTCTGAATTAATACAGCTATAGTAGCTCTTGTTTTTGTTATCACATTTAGCATGAAAATGCTGCAGCTGTAATATCGATGAATTGGTGGAGTCATGATACTTCAGGTTTAAAACAGTTCATTTTCAAACAAAATTCTTTTAAATTATTAAAAAATTTAAGAAATTTGAAATAATAAACCATTTGAAGAATTCAAATTGGATCAATTTGCTTTTCAATGGAAGAATCTTGACAACTTATTTTGAGACTTAAGCTATTGTTGTATCAGTTCTTTACGCTTAAAATTATTAAGCAATTTATGTGGTTAGGTAGCAGAACCTATAAAAGTAGCTTTGAAAAGATTAAATAATATTTCGGCTGAATATTTAAATGAGGTATATTTATTTTTACATATGCTTTTATTACTTTTAATTAATCCTTAATAATAGTAATTAAAATTGTAATTTTTTAAAATGTATTATACTCAAGAAAACTTTTTTTATTTAGTGCTTTATGGTAAAGCAATCTCTAAGAAAATCATAGTAATTGTTTATTGAAATTTTAATTATTTTACTGGTATACTAAGGACAACGTGCTTTAAACTGGAAGTTTTATATGCGAATAATAATATCATTTTTTTTATGTTATGTAAAATCTGTAGTATAATTTATCAAAGAATTCGAAATTTTTTTATTAATTTTAATTGAATACTGACAATACCTTCACATTATTCACCTATAAAAATAATAATAATAAAATTTAATTCTTATCAAATAACAAATATGGTACACACAATCAATATGGTTATTTTTTAATAACTTGAAATACTTCGTAATCATCTACTTTCATACGTTTTGGTAGGTAAAATGTAGGATAAGAACTATGTACGTGATTATAATAATGATTCCAAATATTCCGACCAGTATTATAATTTAGAAATAAATCTTCATACCCAAATGCTGGTCCAAATAGCGAATAACTTCGTATGGAATATTGATTACCATTACTATAAACAACATTTGCGCCTTGGATGTTATTCTTATCTTCAATTGAGAACACAAAACTATCTTTTGTAGATATATTAGTGTCACTTGAATCCCAAGAAAATGGATTATATCCTCCAACTATTTGATTTGAGTAATTAATTTTTACTACAACTATAGTAGCTCCTTTGTTATCACATTTAGAATGAAAAGCTGCAGCTGTATTACTATCCCTGCTAGCTCTATATAAAAGATTAAATTTATAATTAACCTTATCTTTTTTTCTATCTATCCAATTTGAAAAGAGTCTAAGATGTTCCCGATTAATCATAATAGAGTCAGTAAAGTCAGTAATAAGATGCCTTGGTGTATATATAGGTTTGTATTCAGGAATCATATAAGATTTTAAAATATCATCTTTTAATTCTTTAGGTAAAATTTCTTCGTAGGGTTTAATTTTGTTGAAATAATCTCTAGTAGAGATTTCATAAAATCTAATTAAAGGGATAAATTTATAAAGAACACCTTTGAAGATACTAATATCATCTTGGTTCCATTTAGTGACATCTTGATTACGTACTTGTGCTTGTGCTAAACCCCATTTAATTAAATTTTCCCAGATTTCAATTTCTTCTAAATTTAAGTCATCGCGCTTTAAAATAATTTCCAATAAAGGAGCGGATAATTTAACGAATTTATCAGAACTGAATAAAATTTTTGGTTCAACACAAATTTTACTCAAATAAAATTCTTGTAAATTTACAAATTTGTAATAATAAATAATTTGAAGAATTTTAACTGGATCATTTTGCATGAATCGTTGATGATTATCAACTATATAATCTTCAGTAAGGTCTGTTAAATTTTTCAACATCATTCTATCAGAGATAATCATGAAATCCAAAAGTTCAACTCCGGTCTTATTAGTAATATTAAATTGACCAGTATAAAGGTAACTAAAGAAAATATAAATATGATGATTTAACCGAACAAGTCAGCTTGCAAAAAAAATTTTTTACTGATTTAGTAACGTAATAACTCACCTAAGAATAGTGTCAAAAGCTTGAGGAGAAATATTTGGTTTCTTAATTAAATATTTTCCATCTTTTCTCTCAATATTTTTATCAGAAAATATTATATCAAAATATTTGGACCTACAACGTAATATAATAGAATGCGCATGAAATTCCTTAAAATTAGGTTTTTCTCCAACTTGAATAATAACATTATAATCCGTTTCTGTTTTAAGTAAATTTCTAATCGCTTCGAGTATTTCATATTCAAAATTATATGACATATTTTTAACCGAAATTTTCAATACTAATATACTTCTTTTTTAAAATTATTTTACATAAAAGGTATATAGAAATAATGAAAGAACGCTAAAAGACTTGTACAATATCAATTTGTTGTAAAGTCTTTAAATATTTTTCAAACGTTTCAACAAAGATTTGAGCTCAAAAATTTTTTTAATTTTTGAACAGCGAATTAAATATTATGTAGAAAAAATAGATCTAAAAAAATGAACGTGAAAATTAACGTAAGACTGATGTAAATCATCATTGTAAAAAATAATACGTAAAATTGACGTAAATTATTTCATAATACGAAAAGTTATGTAGATCATCACTGCACTAATTATCAATTTTTTTAAAATTATTTATTTATATAATACAAAACTTAAGAAAATCTCTATAAAACCGTTTAACATGTTCAAACGCTGTTACTGAGTTTGTTGAGTCGTAATACAGCAGAATTAAATAAATCAGATAAATATAATGTAATATTTTTCCAAATATAAAATATTTTATATATTAACAAAGTTAGGATTTACGATTATCGGAAGAATGTTAAAAAATTCCACAAGATTTCAGAATGTAATCCAACATTAAACATCCTTTGCCGAAATGTCTGTTTACATCATAATCTGTATGTGAAACGGAATCGTTGTTAAGTAGAACTAAAAATTATTGTGCAATGGAGGGACACCAATCAGCATCGATACGCAGGTGAACATCTGGACATTTTGTATCACCTAGAGTAGAAATATGTAGTCCTATCATACGTTATACTCTGACTAATAAGCCTTATAGTAATAATATATAGTAGTTGAGGTCCAACGAAAAGTAGTTTTATATTCTCGTTACAGAAATAGTGCATCTTCGAAAGTAGAAATAACTTAAAGCAGTGATGATGGCCCAAGAAAAATTTTTATTTTATTTAAGTTAATTCGAAACTGTTTACTAGTTTATTTCGTCGCACAAACCCGTGTGAATGGTGTGATCATCTAGAAAAGTGTTACACAACAAAAAGAATGATGGGACCGGAACAAAAATCAGGGGTTAAAACTAATTCAATAATAGTAAAGATAGTACTTCGCGACGCTCCGGACCATTAAAGCGAACAACTATAAAATATCTTTTTTATTTATTTTATCGAATTAATAATCAAAATAATCAAAAATTAAAAATTAAATTCAAAATTTTATTTTAAATTATAAATTTTTTTTTTTTTCTTAATAAATAACTGCTTACTTGGTAAGTATATATAAGTATAGAGCTTATAATAATTATGGCGTTGAATTAAATTATAAAAACCTCATCGATTCGACTTTTTTTTTTCACAATGATATACAATTTTGATTTCCCGATTCAGAAAATAATTTTGTATTACATAAGGTTACACATTAACTAATTTAAGACTAATTCAACAATTGTGCATCATATAATTCCAGTCCAAATTATCTATAATTTTGGCTGAAGCTGGTAATCAGCTACAATGCATAATTGGTGAAACGTGACAATCTTGTACTTCAAAAAAAACAAATTTTTATGTTGTGATTCATTGAGTCCTTTGATGCTGTGACACTTAAGCCTTGTATAAGGAATTTCATACACTTTATACCTAAATAAAGAATTTATTGACGTTTTACTTACGTTTTACAAAGTTTCCTTTCTTAAAAAATTTTTTTTTCAATAGTTGTTTTGTTTTATTTATTTATTTATTTATTTTTTTAAAAAAAATAATAATTATATTTCTGGTTTTACTATTTAATTAATTATGTCATATAATATCGAAACTGAAATAATCAATGTTATTAAAGCCCTTGAAGGAATCCTCAGAAATGAAACGGATTATAACGTTATTATTTATATCGGAGAAGAACCTGATTTTAAAGAATTTCATGTACATTCTAATATCTTACGAAGTAGATGCGATTATTTTAATGAAATACTTTCCGCAGATGATATAGAAAAAATTGACGGAAAATATATAATTAAGAAACCAAATTTTACGCCAAAATCTTTTGATGTTATTCTTGAGTAAGTTTAAAATATTTAAAAAAAAATTTTTATATTTATATGAAATTTTTTAAAATTTTTCATAATAATTCTTCTTTTTTTCTATTATTTATTTTTTTTTATTTTGAAAAGGTACCTTTATACTGGTTATATCAAAAATGAAACTGGAATTGAACTTTTTAATGTCATGATCGCTTCTAATGAATTAAAATTGGAATTATTATCTAAATTCACTGAAGATTGTCTTATAAATGAAAATAATCATTTATTAAGAAATGATCCGGTTGGAATATTACAAATTGTTAATGATCATAAAATTTTTGATAAAATAAAAGAAGTTTATTTGGAAACGATTTGTTATGAACCAAAAATTTTATTCAACTCTGATAAATTTACTCAATTATCCGCTCATTTATTGGGAATTATTTTAAAACGTAATGATTTGAAATTAGATGAAATTGAAATTTGGGAAAATTTAATTAAATGGGGATTAGCACAAGAACAAACTCTTAATCAAGATGTATCTAATTGGAATCAAGAAGACACTAATATTTTTAAAGAAATTATATATACATTTGTTCCATTAATAAGATTTTATGGTATTTCTTCTAAAGATTATATTATTAAAGTTAAACCTTATGAAGAAGTTTTACCAAAGGAATTGAAAGATGATTTACTTAAATATTATATGATTCCTGAATATAAACCAACCCTTAATAATTTAAAACCAAGATATTCAAGAATTTTTATTGATTCTAAAATAATTAATCAACAACATACTATACTTTTTGCAAATTGGATTGATCAAAAAGGAAAAAATTCCAGTAGGTATATTAAAACTATTCCTTATGAATTTAATCTTATTTATCGTGCAACTAGAGATGGATGGAAACCTATAGATTTTCATGAAAAATGTGATTATAAGAGAGCAACTATAATTGTAGTAAAGATTAAAAATTCGGAACAAGTAATTGGAGGATATAATCCACTTGAATGGGATTCAAGTAATAATCATAAATCTACAAAAGACAGTTTTATATTCTCATTTACAAATAGAAATTCTCTTCAGAGTGCAAAAGTAGGTTATAGTGATGGTGATTCATATTCTATAGGTTGTTTTTCAAATAATGGTCCATTTTTTGGTGGTAATAATAGTGATTTAGTTTTCCATAATAATGGTACTTGGAAAAGTAAAAATCCGAATTCTTATTCTCGAATTGATATTCCATCAAATTTTCGTGCTGATGATTATGAAGTTTTTCAAGTTACAGATACTAGAAGATCGAGTTCTCTTTTAGAAAAGGAAATTGAAATACCTCAAATAGTAAATGTTAAAAATTCGGGCAGTGAAGAGGTAATAAAATCGGAAAATAAAAAAAGTCCTTTAATTTCTTTATTTAAAGGAAAAAGATAAAATTTTATCTATACTTTATTATTAATAATATCAATATTTAATTTCATTTTTATATTTACCTTTTATTTTTATTCATAGAATTTTCATAAGACAATACTATAATATATTTTTATAGACAAATAATTAAAAGTCATCATTAAATCATAATAAATATCGTTAAAAAAGCGAATTTGAAGAATTAGATAGAGTTTATTTTTTTTTATAAAAAAAAAAACAATTACCTAAGAACGATCATATCTTTTACAATTAATAAAAAATTTTTTTTTTTTTACTAATAAAAAATAATAATAGTATTAATTATTCATTCTCAGTTGCCAAAATAAAGTGTTGTTCAGAATCCGGTATTAAGAAATGGAACAATCCAGAAACTGAGTAAAGATGGTGAAACAAACGAGTCATGATTTGAGAAAAGAAAGACATTTGCCATGAGTAATAATGGCATAGTTTGTTTCTTTATTTACTTAAATAAAATAAGAACCAGTAAGATGGTTAACCGGTTAAGACATCTATTTACCCGTTTAAAAATGGCTAAGTTAACCGGTTAAGTTAACCGGTTAATTTATTCGGTTAAAAATGGTTAAAATGCAAATCATGCAGGTTATAATCATTTAGTATAACAATTATGGTAAAAAGTTATTTATAGAATTAATGATTTTCATATATATTTACACTTTAACAAGTGAAATTTAAAATGTATTAACTTCGGTCAAATTTTTAATTCCGGTCAGAATCAGGTTTTCCGGTTAAGAAACTCTTTAACCGGTTAATTGACTGGTTTTAATAACCGATTAAGGTTTTTCAGACCGGTTCCAAGCTCTAATTACAACATTCTTTAATAGATGGCTTAGCATTAACTGATATTACTATTCACGTGACTTTCACGCCGCATCTCCCCATATAGTGGGGCGTAATCGGAAAATTCTTTCCGTTAATTTATACCATTGTTAAAAATAGATTTTCAAAATTTAAAATTTCATTGTTGTAAAAACTCATTAATTCCATTATTTGCGTTCGTAAAAAAAACTATTTAAAGATCATTTCTATCCTTACGAAAAAATCATTTTTAAAAATTTTGAAAAAAAATGCTATATAATTTTGAATCTAATTTATCTGAAGCTTTTTGGCAACTATTAATAATAGAGACGGAATATAATGTTATCATTCAGATTGGAGAAGAACCTAATTTTAAAGAATTTCATGCACATTCTAATATTTTACGTTGTAGATCCGAATATTTTAATAAAATATTTACAGAAAATATCGAAAAAAAAGATGGAATGTATATAATTAAGAAATCAAATATTTCTTCTCAAGCTTTTGATATGATCCTTAAGTAAGTAGATATAAAAAAACGTTAAACAAAATTTATAAATTAATTTATTTAACTCTTTCGTATTTTTTTTTTTTAGGTATCTTTATACCGATCAAATCGATATCACTAATAAAACTGGAACCGAACTATTGAATTTTATTATTGCTTCTGATGAATTAATGTTGAAAAAATTAACAAAACTTACTGAAGATTTTATTATTCAAAATCAACAAAAATTTTTACAAAATGATCCTATCGGAATTCTTCAAACCATTCAATATTGCAAACCACTTATTAATTTACAAGAATATTGTTTGAATAAAATTTGTTCTGAACCAGAAATTTTATTCAACTCTGATAAATTCAATCAATTACCTGCTTCTTTATTGGAAATTATTTTAAAACGTGATGACTTGAATTTAAAAGAAATTGAAATTTGGGAAAATTTAATTAAATGGGGTTTAGCTCAAGAACAAGTACGTAATCAAGATGTCACTAAATGGAATCAAGATGATATTAATATCTTTAGAAGGATACTTTACAAGTTCATTCCTTTAATTAGATTTTATGAAATCTTTATTGAAGATTACTTCAACAAAGTTAAACCTTATGAAGAAATTTTATCTAAAGAATTAAGAGATGATATTTTAAAATTTTACATGATTTCTGGATATAATCCACAAAGAAATCCAAGATTTAATTCCAATTCTATTTTATTTAAACGAAAACATATTGCATGTTTTGTAAATTGGATCGACAAAAAAGAGAAAATGAATATTTATGATATAAATTATATTCCATATAAATTTAATCTTTTATATAGAGCTAGCAAAGATGGCAATACAGCTGCAGCATTTCATGATAGATGTGATAATAAGGGAGCTACTATAGTTGTAATAAAAATCACAAATTCGAATCAAATAATTGGAGGATATAATCCACTTGAATGGGATTCAAATAACTGTAGTAAGTCAACAAAAGATAGTTTTATATTCTCATTTACCGATAAAAATGATCTTCAAAGTGCAAATATAGTTTATAGTAATGGTGATCAATATTCTATTCGAACTCATTCACGTTGGGGTCCAGTATTTGGTAATGACTTACTTTTAAATTATGATAATAGTCCAAATATTTGGTACCATAATAGTGTATATTCTTATCCTACGCTTAATTTACCAAAAAATATGAGTATGGATGATTATGAAGTGTTTCAAGTTATTAAAAAATAACCAGTGTGATTTATAGTATTTCTGTAATTATTTTTATATAGATTTTTAATGAGTTAAAAAGTTGAATTCAAGCTATTTGACAAAGTGATAAGATATTCAAATAAAAAATTATTAGATTTGATCATGATTTAAATGATTTTTAACTTTAAAAATTTTATTTAAGTGAAATTTTCAAGTGAAATTTTTACTTCAAAGTACAAGAATCGAAAAACTTTTTTATGTAAACTTGCTTAAATTCTAAAAATTTTGTAAAGATTTTATTTATTTTTAAATCCATTATAATATCATTATCGAATAAATCTTATTTATTCATTCATCTGAGAATTAATAAACATGGCTATGTTCGTCAACTTTATCCTGCTATAGGCCCTAAATTTGTCAAATCAATTTTTCGCAAAAAGTAATAAATATTAAAAAAAAAAAAAGTATCATTGATGCAGAATTCTAATTTGTTTGTTTAAAAAATAATTCAAAAATAAAATTTCATTCTTTTCGATTCCATACAGTACACAACATGAGATTTATGGTCAATTATATTGTAGCAGAACCTTATAGGAATTCACCAACTGCTTGTTATTTACAAATCCACGGAATTACCGAAAAAAATAGTTTCGATAAATTAATCATTCCGATAGACGGAGACTAATGATCAGAATTATTTATCGAAAATGGATCTTGCACAAATACAAGATATTACAAGATTATTAAACAAAGGAATTTTCTATTAATAAGACAATGGAAGATATAGAAGCATTTCATTTATTCTTTTATTTAATTTTGCGAAATATGTAAGAAAATGCCCAAAAAATCACCGCGCGGTGATCATCTCACCAGCATTAGCAAATATTGATGAGCGGAGTTTCATGCAATTTTTAATTCTGCCCAAAATTATATTCTAATTCTGGTAAGGTAACAATCATCAGCGGTACTATGTAATTATATGTCAATTTCACGTGTCCACCTACATGATATTATTATTAATATGGTATTTCATTTAACTATAAATGAAGGTTCATTTGCAAATTTAAATGTTTGTTACACTTCGGTAATTTTGGAATTAAAAGTCCGATCAACGTTTCACACAACATTTTGAACATTATTACTTTTACCTACCTGAAATTTAAAAAAAATGTCATTTGAATATTCTCAAGAGATTAGTAATGATTATGAAAAATTATTTGAAAATAAAAAAGGATATGATGTGGTTATATATGTTGGTGAAAATGAAAATTTAAAAGAAATACATGCACATTCACTCATTCTGCGTACTAGGTCTCAATATTTTCATACGGCATTCTATAATAATTTGGTCAAGAAAGAAAATGGAAAGTTTATTTTTAAACAACCTAACATTTCTTCAAATTTATTTGAAATTATTTTAAGGTAATTAAATGAATCGTTATACTGTACATGTATATTAAATGCAATGAAATTCAATACAACATTTTTTTATTTATAGATTTATTTATTGTGGAAAAATTGATTTGAAAAACTTGCAAGGTCCCGAAATATTAAAACTATTAATGGTAGCGGATGAACTGAACATTCCGACATTAATATTCTGGATCCAAAAGTATTTAATTAAAGATCATTATGAATTTTTACAAGAGAATCTTATGGATATTTTTCAACCATTTTATCAAAATGAATTATTTATAAGTTTATTGAATTTTTGTTTTATTGAAATTGAAATTATATTTGACTCTGATAAATTCACCAGCCTAGAAGCATCATTATTGGAATTCCTTTTAAAACAGGATGATTTGAATTTAAGTGAGATTAAAATTTGGGACGGTTTAATTAAATGGGGATTAGCACAAGATCAAGAACTTAATCAAGATGTTTCTAAATGGAATCAAGAGGATTTTAATATCTTTAAAAAGATTCTTAATAAATTTATTCCTTTAATTAGATTTTGTGGAATATCTAGTGAGGATTACTTTGATAAAGTAAAACCTTATGAGGAAATTTTACCTAAAGAATTACGAGAAGAAATCTCAAAATTTCACCTAATTCTCGGATATAAACTGACATTTAATCTTTTATTACCAAGATATAGTATTGATTCTTATTTAGCTAATCGAAAACACTTTACAGTTTTTGCAAGTTGGATTGATAAAGAAAGAGGTAAATTGAATTACAAATTTAATCTTTTATATAGAGCTAGCAGAGATGGTGATACAGCTGCAGCTTTTCATGCTAAATGTGATAACAAGGGAGCTACTGTAGTTGTAGCGAAAATTACAAATTCAGAAAAAATAGTTGGAGGTTATAATCCACTTGAATGGGATTCAAATAACTGTAGTAAGTCAACAAAAGATAGTTTTATATTCTCATTCACAAATAAGAATAATTTTCAGACTGCGAAAGTAGCTTACAGTGAAGAAGATCAATACTCTGTACGATGTTATGAATATTGTGGTCCATTCTTTGGTTTTGGTGATTTATATACAAATTATGCCTTTTCTAATGTTTGGAAAACTGAATATAGAAGGTCTTACCCTACACTTGATTTACCTGATAGTATGAATGTTGATGACTATGAAGTATTTCAAGTTATCAAAAAGTAAGATAAATTGGTTTAATTATATTTATTTTTGTATTCACCGATGTAATTCAGACAATTTAAATAAAGTTATATTTTTAAAAACAAATGAAACCTTTATCATTCCATTCGGATCCCAAATCGGGTTTAATAAATTTTGATATATACTGACTCAGATCTGGACCAAAGTAACAAAAATCGATTATGGAACCGAACCGATTTTTCGGTTTGACTCTGGCACTCTGCTTAACTCGGTTTTCATAGTATCGATCGATTTGGAAACGAATTGCATTCTATTATTAATTCCAGAAATATGAGTCTTTTACGGAAAAAAGATGGAATATAAAAAACGGATCGACTTTTTTACAGGAAGATTCATTAATCTAATATTATCGTTAATAAAAAGATTAAATATTTCTTTTTTAATAAATAAATATAGAGTTTTAGATTATTTCTCAATTTCCTTACTAAATATTATCTATTAATAACTAAGTACATTTAATCGATAATATAAATCTAAATGTTTACAAACTGAAACTAATATAATTATAAAATAAGGTTTTGTATATGGATTCATTCCTTGACTCTTTAATTCATCTGGCAAATATGTAATAATTACATTCCGTCATTAGCACACTCTGACGTTTCTGGTATTTCAAAGGATTTTTTCATAAAATGAAACGATTATTTCACACCAAGTTTTATTAACCATGAGACATGAAATCATTATTTACTTTAATATAGAATATTTTTTGATTAAAAAGCGGCGATGTATCTAGCATATCATAATGAACTTGTACTACTACACCGTGCTTTATCAACAATAATTGGACGGTGTGTAGTGGATATTCGGTGTGTATTGTCCTAATTGATATTATTTATCATCCGAAAAAGATGTGAAGGAAAATGAATTTTGCAGTGATACGCTGTACAATACCAAAAAAGTAAGATATTATTTGCTACATTGTTACACCTATTTCCTTTATTCTTTTATTTGATTTGCGAATTATGTAAGAAAATGTCCAAAAAATCACCGCGCGGTGATCATCTCACCAGCATTAGCAAATATTGATGGGCGGAGTTTCATGCAATTTTTAATTCTGCCCAAAATTATATTCTAATTCTGGTAAGATAATAATCATCAGCGGTATATTTAATTATACTCAAATATGTAATAATTACTATGTCAATTTCACGTGCTCACCACATTCTCTATTTCAGAAATATACTTTTTATTTGCATTGTACAGCATGATATTATTATTAATACGGTATTTTGTTTAACCATAAATGAAGATTCATTTGTAAAATTAAATGTGTTACACTTCGGTAATTTGGAATTAAAAGTCCGATCAACGTTTCACACAACATTTTGAACATTATTACTTTTACCTACCTGAAATTTAAGAAAAAATGTCATTTGAATATTCTCAAGAGATTAGTAATGATTATGAAAAATTATTTGAATATAAAAAAGGATATGATGTAGTTATATATGCTGGTGAAAATGAAAATTTAAAAGAAATTCATGCACATTCACTCATTCTACGTACTAGGTCTCAATATTTTCATACGGCATTCTATAATAATTTGGTCAAGAAAGAGAATGGAAAGTTTATTTTTAAACAACCTAACATTTCTTCAAATTTATTTGAAATTATTTTAAGGTAATTAAATGAATAAAATGAAGCGTTATACATACTAAATGCGATGAAAATTCAATACAATATTTTTCTATTTTAGATTTGTTTATTGTGGAAAACTTGATTTGGAAAACTTGCAAGGTCCCGAAATATTAAAACTATTAATGGTAGCGGACGAATTTAAAATTTCAACGTTAATATCCTGTATCCAAAAGTACTTAATTAAAGATCATTATGAATTTTTACAAGAAAATCTTATGGATATTTTTCAAACGTTTTATCAAAATGAATTATTTATAAGTTTATTGAAGTTTTGTTTTATTGAAATTGAAATTATATTTGACTCTGATAAATTCACCAGTTTAGAAGCATCATTATTGGAATTCCTTTTAAAACAGGATGATTTGAATTTAAGTGAGATTGAAATTTGGGAAGGTTTAATTAAATGGGGATTAGCACAAGATCAAGAACTCAATCAAAATGTCTCTAAATGGAATCAAGAGGATTTTAATATCTTTAAGAAGATTCTTAATAAATTTATTCCTTTAATTAGATTTTGTGGAATATCTAATAAGGATTACTTTGATAAAGTAAAACCTTATGAAGAAATTTTACCTAAAGAATTACGAGAAGAAATCTCAAAATTTCACCAAATTCCTGGATATAATCCGACATTCAATCTTTTATTACCAAGATATAATATTGATTCTAATTTAGCTAATCGAAAACACTTTACAGTTTTTGCAAGTTGGATTGATAAAGAAAGAGGTAAATTGAATTACAAATTTAATCTTTTATATAGAGCTAGCAGAGATGGTGATACAGCAGAAGCATTTCATGCTAAATGTGATTATAAAGGAGCTACTGTTGTTGTAGTAAAAATTACAAATTCAGAACAAATAGTTGGAGGTTATAATCCACTTGAATGGAATTCAAATAACTGTAGTAAGTCAACAAAAGATAGTTTTATATTCTCTTTCACAAATAAGAATAATTTTCAGACTGCGAAAGTAGCTTACAGTGAAGAAGATCAATATTCTATACGATGTTATAGACACTGTGGTCCATTCTTTGGTTATGGTGATTTATATACAAATTATGCCTTTTCTTATGTTTGGCAAACTGAATATAGAAGGTCTTATCCTACACTTAATTTACCTGATCGTATGAATGTTGGTGACTATGAAGTATTTCAAGTTATCAAAAAATAAGATTTATTTTTGTATTCACCGATGTAATTCAGACAACTTAAATAAAGATGTTTTTTGAAAACAAAATGATACCTTCATCGTTCCATTCCAAATTGGGTTTAATAAATTTTGATATACTGACTCAGATCTTCAATTCCTTGCTATTAAATAAAGAACATTTCATTTAATTTGATCATTTTTTATTTTAATATAGAATATTAGAATTCAGACGATATGACAACAATATTTATATGTGCATAATGTACATATTGCAATGTATCATTGTAACGATAATTGGATAGTGTATAGTAGATATTCGGTGTATCAGTATTGGCCTAATTGATATTGTTTATCATCCTAAAAAGAATGCTACCTGTAAAATACCAAAAAAAGTAAGATATTACTTGTTACAGTTTTATAAACTCCAATTTTATGTTTTTTTTAAAAAAAAAAATAATTAGTTTTACTAACAACATAGAATTACGTTATAAACACCGTAAACGGATCTACCACAGCGATATATATATATTAAAAGATTACAACATAGTCAAACTCATTTGCCTATAAAAATGTGACCCAAAATTTTATAAAGATTAAATCAAGCAAATCAATCAACCAGCTATATAATCTATTAAATAAAGAAAAAGCATAGAAATACATAACAATCGATATAGTGTTAGTCATACCATTAAATTAAATTGCCGTTCTTTAAAGAGGTATTTAAAAATTTTCTGATTCGTATAACAGTTCGGATTTGAATTGAACCAAAAAAAACAAGACCAATTTTCTTTAAAACGTTTTTATTTAATCTGGTTCCCTTTATATTGTCCCACTCTCAAAAGAGCATTCCTTGTCCTGAAGGATCTGAGCTAAAATCAGATCAAATTTCATTAAATCCTATAAATTTAATTTTCACTAACGTTAAGTATTTGTAAATATTTTTTAATGATGATTTTTTGATAAATATAATTACTTTTTCGAATATAAATTCATTGTAAATTATGTATGAGCAAACCATTCGTATATACGTCGATTACTTTACTAGTTTGAATTGAGTCGAAATGTTTTTTAGCTAGCTTATCCAAAATTAAAGTGGAAGTAATAAAAAGAGATACCATAAGATGATTTGTGGAGAGAAATTATTGATGATTGTGGTTGAGATAAGGAGCTGTGAAGTTGAAGTTTGTTACTTTGAATTAGACGCATTATAAGAAATAGTGTTAGAGTGGAATTTGTGTATTAGATGAGTATTTGATGGGGAAAGTTAAATTTTTGGCAAATTATGTTGTTAATAACGTAGACCAATATGTGAACGTTTTGTACGTTTGAAAAAGCGAATCTATATAGAAGGACGCTATACTGTGGGACTCTATATTATGGTATTTGATTTGAGTTAGCTCGTTAACCAGAACATGTACCAATTTATCAGGGTTGATAGTTTTATCGAAGGATATACTTGCCGCCCATTTAAATGGGATGTGACTCCCATCCCATCCATAAAATCCCTTAATTCCGGCCAGAATTAAATGATCGGCATGAAAATTTCCATTTTTGGGATCTCGTGCAGCCAAAATTTCGTGATTTTCCGAAAAATTTCCGGGGAGAATAATTTCCCTTTTTGGAAATTTGTATTCCGTCACGTGACTCCATTTAAATGGACGGCAAAGACATTAAATTATTAATATTTTATATAGAAACTTGTTGAGTCGCAATTGAGAATTAATAAAGTCCGATGTGTGGCTTGCGCCATTGATCTGGTTGGCAAAAATATCAATAAAGATGATCAATATCGAGATCATGCATGTTTTATCTCAGTAAATATAGTAAATATGATAGTTTAATTGAAACTCAATAATTAATTTATCTATCCATCCATCTTTTTCTTCATAATGACTCTTGCCATAAAGAGGTAGATTACAATCACAATACTGGTTATTATTTTTTTTTGCATAAACCTTTACTGATACTGATTTTTTTTTTTTTTTTGCTTTTTTTTACTACGCTGATAAATCTGGAGTTAATTCAAAAGATATAAAAAGTCCTCAAAGGCTCTCTCAAACTCTCAAACTTCAAACTTCTTTTTAATAATATACTTATTTACTCTTTTCAATATTTACGAACACCTATCTCTATTTCGCTTAAAAAAAAAAAAAGTATCATGGTTTTAAGTGCCTTTAGTTTATTCTATTTACTTCCTTTTAATATTTACGATCACTTCTCCTAAAACTTTTGATATTTTCACTAAAAAAAAAGTATCATGGTATAAAGTGTCTTTTAGTTTATTCTTATTTACTTCTTTTTAATATTTACGATCGGGAAGGGAAAAAGCAAGGAAATACACAAACATAAAACCTACGCACAAACCCATAAACAAACCTACACACACAACCCACATACCTAAAGGAAGACGTAAAGAAAAGGACTTAGACCTCTCCTAAAATTTTTGAAATTTTCGCTAAAAAAAAAATAAGTATCATGGTATAAAGTGTTTTCTAGTTTATTTTTTATATATTGTTGATAATGTCGGAATTTTTTTTTGGATATTTTCTGACGGTTTATTTAGACTTTACATTCAGCGTATAACGAATTTAAAAATTGGAAATAAATTTGAACGGATATTGATAATATTGAATTTCTTCGCTATGGTGGTAAGTTGAAAACCAACAACTTACTTTCTTTGATAATTGTCGCCTTACTAGGGGTACCACAGATTATCCATAATATGTTGTATTTTTTGTTGTATTTTATTTTTGTTATTTGTCGTTATTTGTATTTTTTTCTTTGTTTATTTAGTTTAGTGTAGGTTATTTGTCATTATTTGTATTTTTTTTTTGTTTTTTATTTAGTTAGTATAGTAATAATGGATAGTAACGGACTAGTGAGGGACATTAAGGAGAAACTGGCTTTCCTTGAGGAGGGTTAGCTTACCTTTCTCCTATCATAGGAATTATTAGTATGATTTTTAACCATACTAAGACCACTTTTTTTTCGCAGCTTCTCTCATGTTGCCCTTGAAATTTTCCTAGAAATGGTTCGGTATTTGACCAAAGTAAGTATACATTACATTCAGCATATAACGAACTAAGAAGTTACGTTAAACTTAAAATTCTTTTTTCATGTTAGATTATTATCATGCCATTATGGAATTTCAATATCTAAAGAAAAAAAAATTAGATTTACGAATATGGACATAATTTTATGGAACACTGTGAAGTATATATGAAAAAAAACTCATTATTTTACATTTTATTATATAGGTGCTCATATTGGGCGCTTAATTCGTAAAAAAAATAAAATATTCACGAAATATAAATTATTGGATTTTCTGATAATTTTTTTTTGGTCATATTCAGCATTGGAAAACTTTATGAAAGTATTGAACATAAATTTCTCCAAAATTATTATTTTTATAGACAATATCATGATAATTTACGAAGTTGCTATTTTTAACATATTTACTATTTTTATATTCACAAGCTTGGGCATGAACAACTTATTGTGTATAAAATCAATTTTAATTTGGTATACAGTACTTGCTTATACTGTTGTAGCACAGCGAAACGGATTTATAGGAGATTATAAATGACTTTAGCTATACTTAAGCGCGAGATCAAAAGAAATTTAGACAAAACATCAAAAATTTCTTTGTAAGCAAGGATATTGCAAATAGATATTGTAAACTACTCCATTCACGTATTAAAAAAATAAAGTTAAATTATCAAACATACAATATTTATTAATTACACTATATAACTGAAATTTGAATAATTTTATATTTTACATATCTTTTTTTTTTTACAAAGTATACATGTATATATAATTATTAACAATGATACATTAGTCTTGATTTAGAAACACTAAAATCATAGAATTTTAAAAAATCTTCATTTAACAACAGAAACATTGAACTATTGGGAGTTCGTTATAAAAGAATCACTTTCATCCCGCCATAAACAGAATAAAGCTGTAAACATTCTGGAATTTCTCTATCAACAAGTAATTATCAAAAATCAATAATTTCTACAATACTCTTGTCGGTTGAAGTTTTCGTACGATAAGCTATTTTTGATTCTTCGGCTATAACTGTATTTTTACTTTCGCAAATTTTACAAGTGAATTTACGTTTCAAAATTTTAAGAGACTTGGAGAAGAACTTTTTGACCTTATTAGGTGATTTATATTGTTTAGGCCAGAATTCGTTACCATCTAGTTTCTGGCCAATGTCAACAGTATGAGAATGTTCATTTTGTGTAATAAATTCAGGGATAAATTTTTTATCGAAGACCGAAAAGTTGATGTTGAAAATAGTAGTTTGCATATTAATTAGAATTATTAAAAAAATATATGTTTTTTTTATTGTAAAAACAGATTTTCTTTTATAACTCTTGACTCGTTAAAAAAAAAGAAAATTTGGTACCGAGCTAATCAAGAAGTTATTATTATTTTGAACAAAAGTACAAAGACAAAATCTTGTGAGAGCTGCAAGCTGTAGTATTACAAAAGTATACTATACATTATTAAAGATTTAAAGTAACTCATTCAAAAAAGGAAAATTTACATGATAATTCTGGCGAACCTCCTAATTATTTAACAATAACTCTGACCAGAATTAATGCATTGCTGGCCCTGAATGTTGCCGATCTGCTCGGTCCCGATCAAAGAATACGCAAGCGTTTTGAGACAATTAATAAAATTACCAGATAAAACGAATAAAGATAGATAAATTGATCAATTATATCAAATATATCGTTAATCGCACTCATTTTTGTATCCAAAAAATATAACTCTTTTTTTTGCAAATATTGACCCTATAAAAAATTATATCCGTATTTCTGTAAAAACTCTGTAAAAATGAGCCTTTCACGGGCCTATCCACGGAAAAGGTATATAATTCGATAAATTACGTGATATAATGTTATTAATTCCGAAAATATGAGTCTTTTACGGAAAAAAAGATTGTTACTTTTAGTAAAATGATGTCATTCCCTGTGCTTAATTTTTTTATTGGATATGATATTTGATCGCACTCGATTAAAATATTATAATAACTCACTAATTTCATGATTTAGTTAATGTACGCTCAAAAATATCGTTATAAATAATATTCAAATTAGGTTATAGAAAGCTTGGAATTATATTTATTTTATTTGGTTTCTACATTTTAAATTTATATGAAAAATACATTAAAGTACTATTATTCTTTTTAAATATATTACGAGATAAAATCTATTTTATTGGTGAAATTGTTCTTTTATTTCATAAATAAATAAATAAAATATATGGAAAATCAATAATAATTCATCTGTGAAGCGAATATGAATAATATACGGTCTGGTGTTTAGCTGCGTGTAACATAACAATGATAGCCATCCACATTACATCATATTAGGATTAGCCGTAAATCGGCCGAAATTATAAAAAAAAAATTTGGCTGAAATTAAGTTTGATTCATCATAAATTAGGTAAAATTCTGATTGGTTCGGATTGTCCGGAATTTACTTTTTATATATTAGATCTTCAATGTCATTATCTTTGTAATAATTTCTTGCATAAAATTCATTTTCAAAACAAAAAAAAAAAAAAAAAAAAAAAATTTCAATATTGAGAAAAGTTCGGTTAAAAATGTCATACAATTTTAAATCTAATTTATCAGAAGCTCTTGGACAATTACTTAAAATTGGAACGGATTATAATGTCATCATTCAAGTAGGAGAAGGATTTAATTTTAAGGAATTTCATGCGCATTCTATTATCTTGTGCTGTAGGTCAAGATATTTTAATAAAATACTTTCTGATGAAAATATTGAAAAAAAAGATGGAAAATACATAATAAAGAAACCAAATATTCCTTCTCAAATGTTTGATGATATTCTTAAGTAAGTAACCATGTTACCAAATTTCTTGATCATTATATATATATTTTTTCCTTTAAAATAAAATATAGTTTCCTTAAAATTAAAAAATTATATAAATAAATTTATTCTCTTATTTTTTTTTTTTTAGGTATCTTTATACTGATCGAATTAACATTTCTGATAAAACTGGAATCGAACTTTTGAATTTTATGATTGTTGCTGATGAATTAATGTTAGAAAGCTTAACCAAACTTGTCGAAAATTCCTTTATTTATAACTATCGACAATTTCTACAAAATGACCCAGTTGAAATTCTTCAAATTGTTCATTATCGTGAAGTATTTGATAATTTACGAAACTTTTGTTTGAATAAAATTTGTTCTAGACCAAAACTTTTATTCAACTCTGATAAATTTACTCAACTATCTGCTCCTTTACTGGAAATTGTTTTAAAACGGGATGACCTGAATCTAAGAGAAATTGAAATTTGGAGATATATAATTAAATGGGGATTAGCACAAGATCAGATACTTAGTCAAGACGTCTCTAAATGGAACAAGGATCATATTAATGTCCTTAAAAGAATTCTTTACAAATTCATTCCTTTAATTAAATTTTATGAAATTTCTAGTGAAGATTACACTAGTAAAGTAAAACCTTATGAAGAAATTTTACCTCAAGAATTAAGAGATGAGATATTAAGAAATTATAAGATTCCTGGACGTAAACCAATAACCGACTTAATATCAACCGATCTCTTAGAATCTGTTTTAGTTAATCGAAAACACATTGCACTAATAGTAAGTTGGATTGATAAAAAAAGAGGAAAGAATAAATATAAACTTAATCTTTTATATAGGGCTAGCAGAGATGGCAATACACCATTAGCATTTCATGCTAAATGTGATAACAAGGGAGCTACTATAATAATAGCAAGGGTCAAAAATTCAAAACAAATAGTTGGAGGGTATAATCCACTTTTTTGGGATTCAAGTAATAGTTGTAATTCTACGAAAAATAGTTTTCTATTCTCATTTACGGACAAAAATGATCTTCAAAGTGCAAAAGTAGTTTACAGTAAAGGTGATCTGAATTCTATACGATCTTATTCACAATGGGGTCCTGTATTTGGTACTGATTTACATGCGGCTTATATTCCCACTATTGATTCTTGGCGTGCTAGTGTATGTTCTTATCCGTCACTAAGTTTGCCAAGCATATTTAAAATAGAGGATTATGAAGTATTTCAAGTTCATATTAAATAAGTTGCGTTAAGGCATATGATCAAGCAATTAACCAATTTTGTTTATTTAATTATTTATTGTGATATTAAATGACATTATAGTACCTTAGCATTTTTTTATTTATTTAATATAAATATAATAAAATGATTATTTTACATCTGCAGGTCGGATGGTAAGACTTTAATAATCAAAAATGGAGGTAATACAATCAAGACGATCATGAAGGTGCCTAACGACACACTTTCATCTACTGCATAATCGATTTTATCCAAACAATGCTTAAAGTGAAAATCAAGGATATGATTTTATTTGTATGTTGCTCAAGGTTGCAATAAAGATTATGATTAAAATTTCATACATTTTTCATTTTCGCAAACGTAAATCATAATTCGGAAAAAGGGATTGTAATAAAAATATCGAAAATCTATCTATTGTATCTATCTACCGTTTCTATAATCCGAAGAGCCAACCTTCTGAATATGCTTTGGAAGCAAGAAAGTATGCAAGGTATGACTTTCCGACGCCCATCGGGCTGCTAAGACTCTTTCTATTAATCTACTACTATTACTTGCGAGTTCTTTCTATACTTCTACCATTTGATCCGTTACTAAGAACGACATTCCCTGATAACCCTCCACATAATGATCTGTGACTGTCCAGATGAAGAAATGAAGGCAGTGTGATTATATTGCATAATTCTATGTCTGTCAAGTTGCAATTTGAATTCATTACGTGATACAGGCTCGAATTTTTACTATTGAGGATTTTGACCAACGCAGGCGGAAAGTTATGTAGATCCGTACTCGGCGGTGCAATCCACTGTAAATTCAAAAGGTTAGCGCGTCACGTTCAATGTTGACCAATTACGGCGCATGGCTTACCTTCTTGATATTCGTCTAAATTGGGTTAGATTACCGAAAAAAAAGATTACATCACAAACAATTATACTTTTAAGAAAACTCTTTAAAAATCTTTGTTGAGATTCTTTTGTATTATATCTTTTAAGGGCCAAAAAAAGTCTTCCTCCTTCATAATTTTGATTAGATACTGTATATTTGTAATTTATCTATATCCTCTCCTTCAAGTTCAAGGCTGCCAATAAATTCATAAAAATGTAAAACGGAGAGGCATATATTTTTTTTGTTTATCGATGTAGCACAAATTTCAGTGACGTGACGCGCGCGGATAAACGGACTTTGCCACGTGATCCAGTATGTTATTATACGTTATAGTCCTTCTGGACAATCATTGATTATTATTTGATAACGCGTTTTGTAAGTCTGAACTCCAAAGTATGAGCTCCTTATTAATATTGGTTCATCGGTTGATTTAATCTTACCTACTATCATTTCTATTGTCACCAAGATTCTTATTTCATTTCGGCTGGTTAGAAAGGTTGGCTAATCAATATTGAGATGATAGAAACGGCTTGTGTTATTCGTATTAAGATATACATATTTTTTCCTTTGCCACACAAAGCTTTATTAATAATTGCATATTCAGAAGTGAGAAATATTAGAGAATGAAATGTGTGGAGGGAGGGAATAGGCCAATATTATTTCTTTGTCCTCTCACATTTATGTAGTATTTATAACTAATAAAATTTTTTCTCTAACTATACGCCTATATACTTTGCTAATTACACTAAATTTTTGAAATAAATAATCTCGTATATCGATATCACTCTCACCCACACGGACTATGTAAAAGATTGTGAGATTAAGGTAATTTCGAAACTACAGCATAAATTCGGGGATTAGCAACTGAGATAAAAAAATATTAGAAATGTAATGTTTCCTATTATACTTACCTCTACGATTCATTTTCAAACATTCCACTTTACATTTAAGAAATTTGTTGTTTAATGCGTTATTTTATCGAGTACGATACTACGCCAAATTTGATGATAGGAAAGGAACAGCAATTTTACTGCGCTGATTAGATAATATTTTCGTGATACTGCTGGTTATTTCACTGCGCCTATTATACGTGTGATGATATCCAAAGATTTTTTCGGCAAAGTCAAAATGCCGTTATGTAACAAGAAGAGTAATTTTGGAACATCTATAAAGGAAGGGAAATCGATTAACATCATGATGACATGTTTCAAGAAGCTGGCGAAACATATTATATCATAATTGTAATATTGAAATACCATATTTTATTTGATTTGTCTCATTACATGACATCGAAAAGTTACACTTTCCCAATGGTTATACAATTCTAGAAGGTAAGATAATAAATTTTTTATAAAATTAAAACCACCTAATCTTTTTTGTTTACAGGACACAATATGTTAAAGGCAAAAGAATGTTTTGGTGATGATGCTGAAGAATTTAGACCATTTCGATTTGTAAATGAAAATTCTCCCGCAATAAAAGTGATCATTCTTATATTGTTTTCGGTGGTGGCAGATATACGTGTCCTGGGTATTTATTTATAAACAAATATTTTATCTAAATTTTTGCCTATAATTGATACAATCTTTCTCTTTTTTTTTTATCGGTCGATTTTTTGCAATTAATGAAAGAAATTGTTTTTACATAAACTTATTTTGAAATACAAATTTCAATAAAAAGTGGAAAATTGAAAATAGTTATGTATAGGATCATTTACATTACCTTCTCAAAGTGGCTTAGTTTTTAAAAATAGAGTAAAATGTTATTAATAATGATGCCAGTTCAACAACCCATAAAAATAATTTAATATAATATTTTTTTTTCTTGTTACTACATATAATTAAACGTTTTCTTGTACTAAATTTCTATATTTTTTTATTAGTCAAAGTCAACGGGATTTCTAAACACTTCAGTAAATAAATCCCTAGAAAAAATCGTCATCACACATGTCTGAATACATAAATTGAAAACATTCACCATACTAATGAACGAATATATGTATTGCCAACAAAATTAATTTTCTTTTTCTTTTTTTCAAAAAGATTAAATGTCTAAAGATTAACATTCATTAATGATTTTTTTTGTAATAAATAAATAATTATACGTATCCAAAAATTGGAATTGTATAAGGTACAGGTGGAGGATAAGCAAAGTTTAACAGAAATTAATTTTCTATCATAATTACGAACTCATTTATTTACTGAGGACGTTTTATAAAAATTATCATAAAAATAACATAAATATGAAACTTCAATCATCTAGTGTAACAAATATTATTTGTTATACTTAGGATGGTACATGATTTAAACAAGACGTTTTAAAACATTTAAGGGTAGAGTATTCATTATAATTAAGGTCGAGATAAAAAACTCTTTCTCCTTTTTTCCATTTTATTAGTTTTCCACAGTAAAATTTTTGCGAGTTCGTACTTTTAGTTTTCTAAGAAAACTCAAAGGGAAAGAGGCCCTTGACAGGTGCCTCGGGCATATGATGAGGTTTTTGTTATGTTATATCCAGATACAAATATGGCTTCTTCTTCTACTACCAAACATATAGTAATAGACTGGTCGTCTCCCCCGACACACTCTTTTGTTCAACTCGGCCTGACTCCAACGCCACAAAAGGACTCAAATAATTATGTTCAAGATTTTGAACAAGTAGTTATACTTACTACCAAGAATATCCTTTACAGTGATATTGATGATATTCTTTCACCTTCGTCTTTTACTGCGCACCAACCTCGCAGAAAAAATTTTCCTTTCTTTGTTTCATTCTAGAAAACCCACGTGATCAAAACCAGTATACAGGTTTTAACAAGATCTACAATTTTGGGCGTTCAAAAAGTTTCTTTTTTGAGTCAACCACCCTGATTAGTTTTAACTCCACGAGTCGGGTACCTAACGCCAAATTTCAAATTAGCAAAGCACTTCAGTATTTTTTTTCTTCACAAAGAGTTATTCCACGCCGAATACAAAAAAAATATTTTAATATGCTCAGGAAAAAATTATTAGAACGAATCATGTTCATCAAATCATGTGCTCACAAAATGGATAACTGTAATCATCAGACGAAAACCTTTTTTAACTTCTCGTATAAAAGATACAGAATTACAGATTTCATTTCAGTATATATGTTCCATGTGAACATCATATAGTTTAAAATGCGTCCTCACCTCCTACATTATGTCAATTACCATCTGCCATTATATTGTCCAACAACAGACACGGTTGTGGTTCTCATGTCAAAAAAATATTTCAGGACATCACTCTGAAAAATGATCATTTATCTTTGAATCAAGAGAAAAACACTAAAGCATTCCATGCCAACTTGATATTCAAACGATGGCAAAATTTAGAATGGAAAGATGTTTATTCCAAGCGTACGGGTATATCTTACCGCTTATGTTATACAATCCCGGGATATAAGAAAGTTACCCACCCCCTAGAACTCCCGTTGTTAACTGATTCGGTACGTTGAATAGATTAACTATGATTTGCAGTCAGGGAGATTAAGTATGTTTAACTATGACTGAAATCCAATCAAACAAGACACG
>QZLH01000093.1:165183-178664 GCA_003833135.1 Oehlia diaphana | reverse complement strand
TATTATGAAATTTGTTGGAAAATATTGATTTTGGAATTATTCGGACCTATTGAAAAGTTTGATTTTGAAATTATCCGGATCTACAAGATTATTTATAAACAAATATAAAAGGACGTCAGATGTGACCTCCCCAAAAAAAAAAAACAATTCAAAAAATGGGAATTAAAATTATTAAAGAATGAATAAATATATTAATTAAATTTTCATACTAATATTTATATTTTATTAAACCAAGCATATTGTTGTAATTATTTATATTATTAATAAAGAGTGACGTTTGTTAATATCTAAGGTGGCAACGTGACTTATCACGGGCTTAGGTATTTACACCGTACAGTACAGTTTATATGTATACTCGATTATCACATGGTCTTGATAAATCAACAAATCAATGTTTTTTATAAGGAAATTACCAACAATGTATCCAGTATTAACTCACTATATAATTTCATCATATTCTCCCACAACTTTCCTTTATCCTTTTACATTAATAATTTCCGTGAAAATTTTGACGTTAAAAAGCATTAAAATCCAAAATTTTAACCCATAGTATGGGTGGCCAAATTGTGAGTATTTTATATACAGTATGTACATGTAAATTTTTTACTTAAATACAATGCAATAACTCTTTGTATTTAATCCAATTTGGAAAATTAAATCATATTTTTATAGCCTTTGGTCTAATCTATTAATATATGATGAGCACTTAAAATAATATTTCTTTTTTTTGACAACCATTTAAAAATAGGGTTTTAAAACTTGATGCGACTAGGTGTTTGAGCTGTACAAAAATTACCTTCCTGACACTACGACATCCCTTCCCGGGCATCTTATATTTAACACGATATTTTGGTCATTAATGGAGTTACATTGTATATTAGCAACCCACTCTTTCGTACCAAAGAAAAAGTCGGAAATTTCTTGAGTTTACCGTTTGTAGGTTTTAGGCAATATTTATTCGATCGATCAATACACATTCCACACCTACAACTAATACACTAATTATTTATATAATACAAAAACTTACAATTTCAAATTTATTAATTTATTAATAAGTATAATAAAATAATTAAAACTATAATGGAATGTTATGTTCTTTACAAAAATCGATAGCATATTTATAATCATGATAAATAGCTAATCTCATATAACGAATAGCTTTTTCTTCATTCTTTTCAACACTAACGCCTTCATAATACATTTTTCCAGCATTATATATTGCTACCATATAACCATTTTCAGCAGCTTGTTCAAAATATTTGAGAGCTTCTGGCAGATTCTTTTCAACGCCTTTACCATTGTATAAGCAAAATCCATATTTTAGTTTAGCTTCAGGGAATTCATTTGCTTTATCATCAGCAACTTCTTTAAATAATTCAGCAACAATTTTATCTTTATCCGGAGGACCTTCAACAAATCCTTTTGAAATATAATATGCTTTATAATACTTTGCCATAATTTGATTACGAATTGTCGTATTGGAGTTTGCATACGCTTCGAAACACTTATATGCAGTCTTCACATCTCCGAGGAGTATGCCTTGTTTATCCCTTTTATGTTGTTTTGCTGCTTCAGTGAGTGTCATGTAATTAAACGATTCGAAGTCTGGTAATTTTGGAACATGCTTTTGTGATACGCTTTTTTTGTCTTGTAAAGGCGTGTGAGAAGGGGTTTCAAAAGATTCAAAACAATTACTAAGGATTTCTAACATTGTCGTAAGCTTTGGTCTAAATTCTGGATCGTGATTAATAGCTAGTTAGATATAAAAAAAAAAGAATGATTAATAATATATTATGAATTTTTATAAGAAATTTAAATCCAAATTATTTTATACCATCAAGTGCTAAGTCCTTGAATTTATCCGGCATTTGATTATTTTCAGAAAATGGTTCTCGATATTTATTAAGCACAAGGCTATTTATTTTTATCAAATCATCTAGGTTTTCGTATGGAGTTTTTTCCTCTGAAATTTCCCAAAGTAAAATTCCAAAGCTATAAACTTCACATTTATTATTATATTTGAAGCCTGGGGTCCTCTCCAATATTTCAGGAGCACAATAACGAATCTGTTCTAAATTATGGTGTTGATTTAGCGTATCTGCATTAACTGAGCGACTTAATTTAAAATTTGTAAGTTTTGCTATATGATTATGAGTAATCAATACATTCTCAGCTCTAATATCACGATGCAAAATCTAAAAATAAAATTTCAAAAAAAATATTAATTGAATAATGAAACGATCAATAAAAATAATAAAAATTTATTTATATTTTACCTCTACAGTTCTTAAAAAATTTAATCCACGAGCAATATCGAGAGACACACGTAATTTCAATTTAAGATTAAATAAATCTTTACAGTTTATATAAAATTCACGTAAATTTCCATGTTCAGCCCATTCGGTTACCAAATACCACTTATTTCCATCATTAGTAAGACCGTAAAATTTTATTATATTCTGCCAATCATGAAGTTCTCTAAGAATTGTAACTTGATTTTGTACGCCACTTTTATCTTTTTCAGATATATTTTTAAATGCATATTCTTCATTTTTATTATTAATATTAACCCACTTAGTCACTTTCCCATCCCTACGTGGTTCCTCGTCAGTTTTTATGTAATCAGAGAATACTAGTTGATGTGCTTGGAAAATCTCCTCATACTTTAATTGATATGTTTCTAGGTTATTTTCATTTTCCATTTGCTTGTCCAAAAATTCTTCCATGTCGTTGTTCATTTTATTGACTTTTAGAAGCTTTTTCTTGTTGTCCTCATTATCAACTCCAATTTCGGCAATTTCAAAATACTAAATAATTTAATAATGTTAGGATTGAACTTGCGAATAATATATAAAATCACTATAGGCTTACGTTATTTAATTCGTCTTGATCAGCTTTTAATGCTTCAGCTTCTTCTTCGGGATGAATTTTGTTTTTAATCGTGGTATTAAATTTTGATGAATTTACACCGATTATACAATTGTCAAAATCTTTACATAATTCTTTGAATATTTTCTCAATATTTTTCGGTTGATTATAATTTGACTTCAATAAAGTTGGCATTTGAGAAATATCTGCTACAAATTCTTCAATTTTCGTAATAACAGCAACTAAATTTTGTAGACATTGATGATTATTTTCATTAAAATATTCTTTATCATCTCCATGAACTTTAAGATCAAGTATAGCTAAATACACAACATAAACTCGATATTTAAACGATTTACAAATTCGCTTATTATGTTCAGCTGCTTGTGTTATTTTATCAACTTTGTCGAGGAGATCTCTAATTTTAGTAATTAAATCGACCATTTCATGTTTTTGGGGTTTTTTTGTCGCTTCATCATGCGTCATATAATTAAATGAAGGTGTATGTGGAGATCTTTCGATAGATTCTAAACAACTACTAAGAATTTCTAACATTGTCGTGAATTTTGGTCTAAATTCTGGGACGTGGTTAACGGCTAGAACAACAAGAAAAAAAGAATGAGCAATGTATTACATATTTTATGGGTAATTAAAGTGTAAATTATTATTTGCATACCATCAAGTGCTAAATTTTTGAATTCGTCTGGCATTTGATTATTTTCAGAAAATGGTTCCCGATATTTACTAAGCACAAGATTAGTTATTTCTAACAAATCATCCAAATTTTCATATGGAGTTTTTTCCTCTGAAACTTCCCAAAGTAAAATTCCAAAGCTATAAACTTCACATTTATTATCGTATTTGAAGCCTGGGGTCCTCTTTAATATTTCAGGAGCACTATATCGAATCTGTCCTATATTTTGGATTTGATTCTTCGTATCTGCCTTATAAGAACGACTTGATTTAAAATTCGTAAGTTTTGCTGTATTATTATTTGTGATCAATACATTCTCAGCTCTAATATCACGATGCAAAATCTAAAAAAAAAAATTTGAAGAAAACAATTAATTAATTTAATAAAATAAATTCTTAACTTCCATATTTACCTCTACAGTTCTTAGAAAATTTAACCCACAAGCAATATCAAGAGAAAAACGTAATTTTAATTTAGGGTCAAATGAACCTTTATTGTTTATATAAAATTCGCGCAAATTTCCATGTTCAGCCCATTCAGTTATTAAATACCATTTTTTTCCATCATTAGTAAGACCGTAAAATTTTATTATATTTTGCCAATCGTGAAGTTCTCTAAGAATTATAACTTGATTTTGTACGCTACTTTTATCTTTTTCAGATATACTTTTAAATGCATACTCTTCATCTTTATTTTTGACACTAACCCATTTAGTCACAGTCCCATCCTTACGTGATTCCTTGTCAATTTTTATGTAATCAGAGAACATTAATTGATGTGCTTGAAAAATTTCATCAATTTTCGATTGATATTTTTTTTGGTTATATTCATTTTCCATTTGCTTGTCCAAAAGTTTTTCCATCGTACTTTTCATTATACTGATTTTATTGATTTTTAAAATCATTTCTTCTTTGTCTTTGTCATCAACTCCAAATATTTGTCCAAAATACTAAAATCACAGGATATATTAGTTATAAATATACGCATAATTTAAATTAATATCAAGCTTACTTTATTTAAATCTTCTTGATCGGCTTTTAAGTGTTGCTCTTCTTCTTCGGGGCGAATTTTATCTTTAATCGTAGTTGTAAAATTCGATGCATCTATTTTGACTATACAAACGTCAAAATCTTCGCACAATTCTTTAAGAGTTTTCTCGATATTTTCTGGTAGATTATATTTAAATTTCAATAAAGTTAACATTTGAGAAATATTTTTCATAAATTCTTTAATATGTGTTATAGTAGTAATTAAATCTTGTAAATATAAGTAATTATTTCCACTAAAATATTCTTGATTATCGTCTCTTTGAACTTTAAGATCAAGCACGGCTAAGTCTACGGCATAAACCCGTTGCTTTAATGCGTTACAAATTCTTTTGTTATATTCAGCTGCTTCCGCAATAATAATGACTTCGTTAAGAATATTTCTAGTTTCGTCAATTAAAGGAAGAAATTTCGCGAATGGGATAGTGAATGGAACAATTATCATCAGTTCTTAATTATTTTATAACGTTGTAATAAAAGATTAGATTTTTAAAATAAATTGTTGGAAAAAAAAAAATATTAAAGAAATATATATGTATATATCATACCTTTTTTAAAATTATTTTTAGTTAATTTGAATCCAATTGAATCAAAAGAACATTCCATCTCTTCTTCAATATCAACCTTTAAGTTTCGGTAGTCTGAAGACACGTTAAAAATATTTATTTTGTAATCATCACTATCAGAAATTACACTTGAAACCGAATTAACTTTTTTCGATTCATTTACGTTAATAATTGGATTAATCATTTCAATTTTAATAGAATTATAAGACCAATCTATTAATCTGATGCCATTTTTAGGTTCAAAATTTGTAGAATTTGAATTAATAAATATAGTGTTTCCTTGAGATAATTTGAAAGGAGTTACGACGCGATTGTCTAATTGATTAGGTTGCAATGTAATGGAAAAATAATCAACCTGGCAATTTCGATTTTTTGGGCTAAATACTGATAAATTTGAAGGTTTTCCAATAATAATCCATAAAATATAACACTCTTTTATATTAACATTTGTTTCCGGTAATTTGTTTATTATCGCAGAAAATCCACTAAAGTCGTATGATTCAAATGTAACAAAAAACTCATCTAGCCTTGAACGATTTTTTTTTGAAACAATTGATCCAAAAACTTCATAATTTTCATCTTCTAATGTAGGGTTTATATTTATTCTCTTTTCATTCTCAGCGTCAATATCAAACTCTTTTAAATCAACTAATCCCGTCATAATAACTTTGAAATTATCCTGCGTATTTAAAATATAATCTATTTTTCTCTGTTGTCCTGATTCAAGAATTTCATACAAATGGATTACCTTATCAAATTCAATAATTTCCAAATTATTATTTGTGTTTTGTATCCAGCTAGTTAAATCACTTATTTTAATAATATTCCCATTTTTTGGTAAAAGATACGAAATGTTCAATGTTTCCAAGCACGATATTAAAGATTCGAATGGTGGAGATCCTATATCAACCTTTTCAATATTTTCGAAAGTAAAAGATAAGGAGGAGCTCGGTAAAATATTTTTAAGAGATTTCCCCAAGACAATGTTTAATGGAACAAAATGCCCATACTCATCAAATACATTTTTTAAAAGTATAAGTGGTTTCATATCTTCGAGTGTATTTTCAATAGCTTGTCTAAATTCTTCTGAAGGTTTGATATTATCCTTATTCAATAAAATTTTAAATTTTTCACAATTTATTATAAAATATGTATTATCTCCGTAATTCGAATCATTAAATCGAATAGCTCTTTTATTAATTGTAAAAGAGTACATATTACTAGGTATTAAAATTTTCTTTGACAGGTTTATCATCATATCCTCAAAACTTTTACTATCAGATTCATCAGATTCAATAAGTTTACTAAGAGAGTACATATTATTAGTTATTAAAAATTCTTCTAAATCTGTTGCCGGCTTCATAATTTTCAAATAAGATTCATCATTTGAATGAACATCAGGAATATTGATGATATTAATTGCAATTTTATTGCTACTTTCTAATTCAAAATATTTATTGACCATTAAACCTTGAAGCAGACGAAATTCCTTGATCCATTTCGTTAGATTTACGTATATTGAATCACGAACCCACTCTTTTAAACTATATCTCCCTTTAAAATTAGCAATTTCGGGTTGTTTTTCGTCTATTGATGATTGCGATGTAGTACTGGATCTTAATTCAGAAATAGGGATAAGATCATTATAAGAAATTATAACAGTCATATTCTTTTGATATAAGTTATCCATCCAATTAGTTATTTTGTCGAGAGTATTTAAATTTTCTTTATCTGATGTCCTTATATTTGGAAAAAAATCCGGGAAGGATATATTATCAAACGGAATTTTTTTATCATACTTAGATGAATCATACGCCCAAGTTATGAGAGATTTAAACATGTCAATTTGCGCTGAAGTGGCCGAGTTAAAATCATCAATAAATAATTTTCCACCAACTAAAACTTTACGTGCATATAGATGTCCATATGTTTCATACGATTTTTCTACATTATCATTAACATTAAGGTTTGAAAAAGATTCTAATAAATCGGCAATATAAGTGATTTCGGCAACAGGAAAATTAATACATATATCAGATGGTTGTAGAGATTCGTCGAGTTCAACTTCATTATCTTCGCAATTAAACCTCAATAAATTTTCGCGAGAATTGCTATCGTTTACAGAATTATACACTAACGGTTGTCCTTTATATAAACTTATATTCAATTCTCCATCTCCAGCAAGTACAGCTTGCTTACTGGGTTCTATTTTATGCCCATTTAAGAACAATCCATGATTCAACTTAAATTTTTGAATTATTTGTTGTGACATCATTGATTTTAAAGTCAAAACAACCTCTTGAATGGTTGGCCTTTTGTCTATATCATAATCCCAACATCCTGTATAAATTAAAAAATATATATATTATTATTTTGTCGGTACATCTTTTGTTCGTTTGTTAGTATTTAAGGTAATGCATCTTCATAAAATTTTTATTTACTTGAATAAAGATCAGAATATGCTTTAGGTGTCCCCTCTACTATTTCTTCTCTTAATCCTTGAGCAATTTTCTCGGCCAAAAATGAATCATATTTTGTATCGGCGAAAGGTTTTGATCCGCTAGACAATTCCCATAATAACACCCCAATACTATAAATATCACATCTCTTTAGCCTTTCTAACAGCTTATCCTCTCCTGATGAATTTATGCCTTCAAAATTTTCTTCTGTAATACCAAATATTTCTGGACTAATATAAGGGATTGTTTCAGATGAATTTAATGGAATATGACTCTCATCCTTAATACGTCTGCTTAATCCAAAATCCGCAAATTTAATTAAATTTTGATGAATAAGAATATTATTTGAATGCAAATCTTTATGTACTATACCATTTTCATGTAACAACTTTACTGAATTTGACAATTGAAGGGCTAATTCGTATTTATTCCCCCAGTCTAACAAGTTAAAATTCTCTTTCAAATAATTACGAAGTGTACCTCCGTCTGCATATTCCTTTACCAAAAAATATTCTTTATCTAAATATTTCAAAAATTAATTTCAATAATCAGAAAATAATAATAATAATAATAAAATTAACAGGCATATTGTATTATTGATTATAATTATAATGAAACATAATCATCGTGTAGTGTAGTAATTTCAAGAAAAAAAATATATATATATTTACCTAAATCGGTTTTAGTTATTCCATAAAATTTTATCATCATATCGTCAAAGATAACTTTTTCATATAATTTTATCTTAAAAATAGATCAATTTTCTTAGTACAGAAAACTTTGATTCACATCTACCTCTTCAGACACGTACCTCGTTGATAATTTCTTTAACATAGTTTAAACTAAATGACTTTAATATTATACATTTTCCATTTTGTTTCCAATTTGCTTTATACACTTTACCAACTAATCCACCGCCTATCTCCTCTATATTATTAAATTCATCATATTTATAATATTTTAAATCGTGTTTCTTAATATATTGTTCTAGCGTATAAGTAGACATATTGAGTAGAATATGGGGGAAATTTTTTTTTTTCTTTTAGAACATTAAAAATTATTGTATCACGGGTTCCTTAATGTATAGTATAACGTACGAACTGGCCGGAATTAACGTTAACGCTATCACGTGTACCCTCCTAAACTCGGGCCAGTTCGTAATTCTGGTCGGCCGGAAGGCATATTTACTGAAGTTCTTAATTTAGAAAAAAAAAAAAAAAACTAGTTTATTTATGGTAAGATCATTACTTTGTGCTCGCGTTTAATACGTAATACATGTAATACATAAAAGTTGTTAACGGACAAAATTTTTTTTTTTTTATAAAAATATTTGTCAGTCATGTCTATAACCCTTGGAGGCTTTTTTTCTAATAATGATAAGAATATAACATTAAAAATTATAAACCCACAAAAATCTGCATACGAAGTTCCTTTGAATCTTTATAATAATCTGTTAGAAGTTCGTCAATATCTCCAAAATCATGGTATTATCGACGATACATTGTCGTTTGTAAGGAATTATTCTGAAAATAATGATAGTAAGATTGAATTTTCCGAGATACCTGTTAAATTTGAAGAAAATTTTCTCTTACATGAAATTGTGCGTAAAAGTGAAGATGCTAATATTTTATATATGACATGTTCAAAAATTTGGAAGTTTATAAACGATTTACGTAAATTAGATTATGGGTGTACCATGACTTCCAACGGAATTAAGAAAGCTAGTAAAAGAGCATTTGTAGCGAAAAATTGTAAATTGGAAATTGGTAATGGAAAATGCGAAGAGGGAAAATTTAAATCTCAGTCAAGTGAGGATTTGATGATGGATAAAAATTTATTTTTTAATGCGGATATTAATGTGGAGTATTTTGTAAAGTTGGGAATAGGAATGTCAATGGGAGCATCAAAAAATAAAGAATCTTGTGTTGAAACCAATTACTCTTATCGTTTTACGAAGTATGGCAAAGCGTCATTGAAACTTGAGCATTTAGAAGCAACTCCGGAATTTATTAAAGTAGTAAAAGATGCCATAAAATCTGAAGATCCTGAAGAATTTAAGCAAATTATTGAAGATTACGGTCAATTTATTCCAACTGAAGTTATTTTAGGTGGAAGAGTTCATTATGATGATTTTGCGGAGTCGGTTAAATACTCTGCAGGAAATTCTAAAAAAATTACCGGGAAGATGAATATACAAAACCTGAAAGCAAAAATAGGAATAGCTTCTACTAATTCACAAGGAAAGTCAAACAGTTGTAGCTACAAATATACCAAAGTAATTGGAGGGAAACAACCCGAGAATATTGAAAATCTAAATAGAGGGGATTGGGTTAGTTCTTTAGATAATTATGAATATTGGGATTGTATAGAATTTCGCAATCCAATAAGTATTTTTCAGCTTTTGTCTGAAAAATTACGTGAACAAATCATTAAGTCTGTTGGAATAACAATTCATCATTCAACCATCGAAAAATGTGATCTTATTTTAGAAGAATATAGAAAACCAATAAAATTTAGATTGAATATACCACCTGACGTCAAAAAAATTATTAAAAACAAAGATATAGATTATAAAATTCTTGCAACCGTTACGGATATAACGAAATCAAAGAATGACTTTTTTACTTGTCAAATTCTTTGTCCATCAGATGGAAGACTACCGAGTCTTATAATCCATTGTGCTCAAAAAACGTTCAAAAAGCGTTATAAGTTAGAAATCGGATGGATGATAATCGGATATTATACAGATTTCAATTTTAATTTTAATACTCAAATAAATATTTTGGAAAATGATTTTAACACATCAGATAAAAGTAATCTAATTGAATATGACTCAAAAGTTCCAATCTGTTTGGGAATTCCCGTGTTAAGCGAATATCCTACAAATGAATCTATTATTATTGGATATTATTATTATGTTCAAGAAGAAAATAATGAGTATAATAAAATTAGAGCATGCACGTTCGCTTATTGCTTAGAAGATAATCGCCTTGTAGATTTGCCTAAATTTACATTTTATACACTTAAAATTACAAATTATCATATTCACAGTGCTTGTAATACAATTCCTCTTGAAGAAACCAAATATAATAATTTCAATACTAAATCTCCAAAATTTGTTAGCATATACTCTAAAGAACAAACTAATTGTGTTTTTTTAAAACAAAGGAATGGACAGATTAGAATTAAGAATATCGGTAACAGTATTGATAAAACGAAATTATCAGTTAAGTGTGCATTCTTTGATCCGTTTATCAGGTATTTGTTATATTATCTTTTTTTATTTTTCATTTTTTATATAATTATATTAATAATAAGTAATTTTTTTTTATTTTAAAAAAAAAGAAAGGGGGATTTATGGTAAAGGGATCCAAAAATTGTCGGATATTTTATGATTAGTAACGTTGCTTTTTCTGTAAATAAAATTATTAATTAGAATGTTATGAAAGTTCTAACAAGTGTAGAATTAAAAATAAGTTAATTAGCTATAGGGATTGAATTATCGTTATTATAGTACGTTTAAGAGTATAAAAAAAGAGTTTCTTTTTTTTTTACGATAATTTATTGGTAAACAAGGTAACAAGGTTTTTGATATAGTATTTATTTATTATTGTGTATTTAAGAAAATAAAATAAAAATTTATATCCAATAAGTCTAAAAAAAGATTTGAATGCTTAAATATTATAATACTGTGTAAAATAATGGTCAATAAGCCTGATCGATCAGAGGTGAAGTTTTTTACAAAGTAGCAGTGATTTTTTGTAATCAGTGATATTCTTCAGATTTGGATGGTTCATATTAATTATTCATCATTTGTGGTAATATTATTATGGAATCTATGAATTCATCCTGATCAAGATTAAAGGATAATCGGATAAAAAGCGGTTAAAGTTGGATGTAAGTCTAATACGATCGCTCCACCAGATCGGGTTTACGCATATATATTTCTTTATTTATATAAAATGGACAGTAAAAAAGAATAATTAATCTTATGTATATTACGGAAATTTAAATATAATTTTTTATTCCGCATACCATCAAGTGCTAGGTTTTGAATTCGCCAGAAATTTGACTATTTTCAGAAAATGATTCTCGATGTTTATCAAGCACAAGTCTAGTTATCTCTCCAGATTTTCATATGGAGTTTTTTCTTCTGAAATTTTCCAAAGTAAAATTCCAAAGCTATAAACTTCACATTTATTATTGTATTTGAAGCCTGAGGTCCTCTCCAATATTTCAGGAGCCCAATTACGAATTTGTTCTAAATTATGGCCTTGATTCATCGTGTCTGCCTTATATGAGCGACTTAATTTAAAATTCGTAAGTTTTGCTGTATTATCAAGTGTGATTAATACATTCTCAGCTCTGATATCACGATGCAAAATCTAGAAATAAAAGAATCAAAAAAAAAATCAAGCAATAAAGCAATCAAAAAAACTTAAAGACTTTATAATTATAAAAAATTTAACCCAAAAGCAATATCAAGAGAAATACGTAGTTTTAGCTTAGGATCAAATGAATTATTATTATTTGATGTTCTACCATCTATTCTCATAATTAGTAAGACCGTAAATTGTTCCTATATTCTGCCAATCGTAAAGTTTTCTAAGAATTATAACTTGATTTTGTACGCTAATTTGTCTTTATTTTTGACACTAACCCCATTTAGTCATAATCCATTCTTACGTGGTTTTTGTCAGTTTTTTTGTAATCAAAATCAATTTTCGATTGATATTTTTCATTCCCATTTGCTTATCCAAAAATTTTTCCATACTTTTCATTATACTAATTTTATTGATTTTTAAAATCATTTTTTTCTTTGTCTTTGTCGTCAACTCTCGTTATTTGTCCAAACACTAAAATTACAGGGATAATTAATTATAAGTTATACTCATAATGTAAAAATAATGCTAAGCTTACTTTATTTATCGGCTTTTAAGTGTTCTTCTTCTTCGGGACAAATTTTATCCTTAATTCGATGCATCTATTGATTATACAAACGTCAAAATCTCCGCATAATTCTTTAAGAGTTTTCTCTAAACTTTCTGGTAGTGTATATTTTAATTTTAACAGTTAACATTTGAGAATATTTTTCATAATTTTTTTAATATTTGTTATAATAGTAATTAAATCTTGCAAATGTAGATAATTAATTCCATTAAAAAATTCTTGATTATTTCTTTGGACTTTAAGATCAAACACGGCTGAGTCTACAGCATGAACTCGTTGTATTATTGCGTTACAAATTAATCCATTATATTCAGCTGCTTGCGCTATCTCAATGACCTCATTAAAACTATTTCTAATTTCGTCGTTGAATTGAGTCCGCTAATATTAAAACATCGGTTCTTAGGTATAAATCATGATAGTCCCCGAATGTTTCACATTTTGCTTCCTCCCATACTCTTTGCGCATGGTCATATTGCTTTTGACTAATGATGGTGTAAATTCTTTCGTGTTCACAATCATCGATTTCTTTTAAATCCGCTTTTTTACATTTTCCATTGCACTTTTTACTCTTTATTTCGTGTTTACACTTTTTACACCCTTAGTAGCAATAATTTAGTCTAGCACTGTGTTAAATTCTTTTCTTGATGGGAGCTTTGCCCTAGAGAAGCGCTCTGGATCGTTCAATTCATAAGGGTACCCACTCTGTTGTGTGAGTAAGGGAGTAAATGCTGAGGTATGCTTTGCGCCATACTCTGGTGTCTTTTCTTGTCACGCAAGTTCCCTATAAGAAATATGTATACGGAAAGGATACGTTTTGTATACATTTTATGTACGTTTCTATAGATTCCGTATACAAATTCCGTATATTTAATAAGCAATTCATTTTTGAACATTTTTT
>QZLH01000093.1:137868-155263 GCA_003833135.1 Oehlia diaphana | reverse complement strand
TCTGGGTTATCATCCCAGCATTCTTGATAAAGTTGTTGGTACTTTAGAGGTGTACCTTCAATTGGATCTTCTCTATCACCCTTAGTAATGTAATGGGTAATTAAATTTCGTGAACAGTCAGAAAAAGGAGGACGTCCGCTTGAAATTTCCCATAATAAAACACCTAAACTATAGATATCAGACTTCTTATTTTTTTTATACTTCCTATTCTTAAAACATTGTGGATCAATATATCCATCCACCCCATATTTATTACCCTTTGAATGAGTTGTTGTTTCTGCCAATTTTTTAGATAATCCAAGGTCTGCAATTAATAATTTTCTATCATTCACTAATATATTTTTTGAGTGCTACAAAATGATTAACAATATTTATTAAAATTATCATTAAAAACAAATCACAAACACTTCTTTACCAAGTCTCTATGGATTATTCCTTTAGCATGTAAAAATTTCAATCCACTAGTAATATCCAATGCCATTTGAATTTTATCTGTCCATTTCAAAGAAGTAAAATTTTTTTTCAAATATTTTCTTAAATTTCCTTCATTGGCATATTCCAATACCAAAATATAATTCTTAGGATCTATTTATTTTAAATATGAATAATTTAGATTGACTGTACAAGTAAATTTTTAAAAAAATCTTAACATCATATACCTTTTGTTATTCCAAGACAACGATTGATTCTTGGATGATAATCAACCTCGCGAAGGAGTTCTAACTATAAAAAAAAAAGGTAAACCGAAATTAATTTATTTGTATGTATTTACCAAGCTAATATACAGTACTAGTGATTTGTACCTCCTTGATTATATCATCATTAACCTCATCAGATTCATATTGACTTTTACTAATTATAATTTTTAGTGCGACCAATAATCCTGTATTAGCCAAATTTGCTCGAGACACTTCACCGAAATTTCCTCTACCAATGTCGACGATTTCTTCAAATTCACTATATTCAAAATAACGAATGTACCCATTCTTTATCTTTTCATCAAACCATCCTTTTACAGAAGTCATTTTGACATTTCAGTGATAATAGAGAAATTATATTTATTTTAAAAAAAAAAGAAAAAAGAAAAAGAAAAAAAAAGAAAAAAATTTTTTTTTTAGCGCCATATCAGATATTATGCATAATGGGAATTTTTGTAACTATGCATATTGCCAATCTACTTCAATTCTGCATTTGATCAACAATATTTAATTTTGAACCCAGTTTTTCTTATAAATATTTACCTCGCTTATATAATAAATAAATTATAGATATAAATCAATTTCTAAAAGGAATTAAAAATTTCTGGATATAACTTTTAATCTGTACGTGAGGTGTATTAAAATTTTTTTTATAAAATTTTAAAATAAGGTCACGTGACGATACGATGTCCAAATGTACGTGTAAACTAATAAGAAATTTTCTGATTTTTTAATAACGCTATTTTCAGCCAGGATCTTTTTTTTAAAGTCTATCAATTTCTTATTAGCTTTTCTTAATTGTCAATAACTCTTTTTTGTAATAAAATGTCAACATTTAAGTATAAATCAACAACGGTTGCTTGTCGAATGTCGATCTCTAAGAATTTTACTCTGACACATTTTAAAATGAATATCGAAATATTGGCAACTGAAATTTTATTATTTTACTGATTAAAATGTATTTTTATATTATTATTTCATCAAAACGTAAGAGGTCAATTTGTTATATTTATCTACTACACGTAATAAAAAAAATACATGTATTATATGTAAAGGAAACCAAACACATTATTCTCTTGTTATAAAATTTAAATGATAGAGTCAACATGCTTATCCGAAACCAGTAGACCTCAAAACAGAGAATTTTGCTATATATATATATATATATATAGCAAAATGTGAACGGCGCAATCATATGACAAGGACACTCGTACCAAACGTAAACTAACTTTTTGAATCATGAACCAAATGAGAGAATACTGACCAAATCAAATTTGATGCTTGTTCATTGTTCATTGATCATGCATGCATGTGAATGGTTTCAAATTTAAATCTTTAATTCATTGTCCAAGGAATTATGAGACTCCAGTATCGTCGTCTTGCAAAATTTAAGAAAGTATTACTGACCTGTATATTTATATATTCTGTAAAAAATAGTTCTCAAGCAATATTCTGATTAGGATATAATGAGCATTTGTAGTTAACATATTTATCATCATATTGAGTTTTGGGAAGAACCATTTGTTTCTGGTATTCTTTTTGAATTACTAAAAAAAAAATAATTACCTTTGATCTTTAACTTTATGATGGAGTTTTCATCTTCGGGAATTTTTGCCATTCGGATTTTATAATGACATCCATTCCCTAGTAATTATTTATTTATGTTGAATATTCTTAATGTATAAACATATCTGAATATATTTCGCTCATTATAATAATCATATCATTTGTAATAATCATCAGAATTTATTAATTCTGGAAGATTATTAAAATTAGGCAACCTAGCTCTGAACATGTTTATATGATAAACTTAAACTAATCAGATATATTGTTATTTAATTTCTTCTGCTTCAATTTTGCTTTTTTAAAGTCTATTTGATTATAATTAAAACTACAAATATCGGCAGCTTTGGTATAATTTAAATTCAGGAAACATATTTATGAATTCATTATAATCTGACAGGTTTATATAGTCCCATTACTCCCATAGTATCAGTTATGAAATATGCCATAAATCGCAAAGTCTTAGTATTCCAACTTAATTTATTATAATTTGTATCTAAATAATTACGTGAATTTCCGTTCTGCAAAATAATGTAAACCTATCATAAAAATTTTTGTTTTCGGATCTTTGTGTTATAGTAATAGTAACGGACAGGATTTCACTAATTTACCTGATTGTTTTGATTCATTGTATACCAGTCACATCCCAATTAGTAAAAATTCTTTTTATTTCATCTTTGAAAAATTGAAATTGCTTAGTAGTAAGTTCATAAAAAATACGATTGATTTTTTATTTTACTTATTATTTTTTTTAGTAAAAATATTATACGCACTTGGAGATAAGGTTTAAAATTCTTCAAAGCTTCGCGAAAAATTTTAGAAAAAATAACTCTAGCTATTTAACAAAGATATACATTGAATATTATGCCTTGATTTTATCAGTCGCAATGAATTATATTATAAGTGGAATTACCATAAAATAATTTGATTGTTGTTATAAATATGTATTAAGAAAAGAAAGACGAGTTTGATGTTTTATTTAACTCAGCAACAGAAGAAAATTTCGGTCAATATAACTTAGGACATCGTTATCAACTGAAATAGAATAAGATTAAAAAAACCTTTCAATAACTGAAATTTGCGCAACAAAAGTGGCGGAAATGGTGCAAAAAAAAAAATCAGAAAAAGCTTTGAAATCTATATAATTTGACATGTAAATTTTAAAATAACTGGTATTTTTATAATTAATGAGAAATAGGAAATGTACTCGAGTTCAAGTGCGGGTTAAAAAACTGACCGAAAGGCTTAAGTGCTAGATGTAAATTTCTTCAATTTGCACGTAACACTTTTCTTTCGAATCCGATTTCTTTATTATTATTGAATATTATAAACGCAATATTTATCAATCCAATCAATACTTTTATTGTATTTATTTCGATAATATTCATGAGGTTTAATGACAATATTGACAAAAAAAAGTTAATTCCGAATTTTATTTATAAATTATTATCAAAGATCGCTGCACTGTAAAATTTACTCTTTTTCAATGTAATAAATTAATAAATGTGGTTAACGTACTTTATTTTCTGATATCATGAACCGATCTTTTTAAATTTGACTTTACCAAGAACAATATTAATATAGTAGGTTTTCAGCAGATATTTTATTATTATATGTTGATAGAGCGGTTTTCACTTAACTAAATCAAAGATGAACAATTGCATATTATTGGCAAATTTTTCAGAATCTAATTTGTTCGCTTCCAGTCTGGTTACTAAAAAATAATCATATAAATAATAAAAAATAGTAATAGTGTTTACGTGATATTCTTGAAAACAGATTTAACTTAATTAAATAGTGATTTATTTTATGTAAAAAGAAAAGATTTGTAAATACTCTATAATCAGTGTTGAGCAAAAACTTATAGATATACGGAAAATAATGAATAATAAAATACTATATTGTTCAATAATACATATGATAATTTCATTGTTTTAAACTGAACCCAATGAACGTTCAATCTTCCCAATCTCATTCAAATTTTCAATATTTGGTGTTTTAACTTTATTTTCCATTTCATTGCTGCCAACAGTATTTGTGATATTGCCACTAGTACTATACATTGATTTTAGCTTTTTGAATTTGTTATTAAAGTCGTTGAGGTCATTAAAAGTTACTTCAAGATTGTGAGCCATAATAGGAAACCTCTGCAACAAAGTTTTCATGTTTAGAGGGATTTTATGCCACCAATGAGTGATCTCATAACGTAATACCTGAGTAATAGTAATGCAAAATCCATGCATCCCATCTTTAACAAACCACTCGCCAGAATGTACTCTAGGAGCATAAGTACTATCATTTTTATCAAGATTTTTGTTACGTTCATATAACCAATACTCTCCTTTATCAATAGGACCTTTGTAGTTAAATTCCCATTCGCGTGAAGAATATTATTATTATTCTTTTTATATCCACCTGTAATATCAACACCTGGCGTTTTTGATATTCCAATGTTTCCATTAATATTCATTTCACTACCTACTAAAAATTCAACATTTTGATTTAATTGTGTTGGCTGTGAACCTCTTTTTAAGTCAAACAAATCACCTCCATTATTAGGTAATGGGGAAACTTGAACTTTAATAGATTGAAGTATATAACCAAAACCTATTTTATTAAGTGATGGACATGTATTATTAAGCAATTCTCCAATTCCGCAAGCATATACATCAATATTATATTTTAGAGTATCTTCAAAATTTGCCCAAAGCTCAACATTAATTCTAAAATCTTGAGAGTACTTTGAATCAACAACTGCATTTACTCTAGATGAAATGAAGATACTCTTATTAATATCATTACCATTACTACCGCCACCACCATTACACCATCATCTTCACCACCATTATTATTATTGCTACCATCACCATTATTATTATTACTAATATTGTTACTACCATCACCACTTTTATTATTATTATTACTATTGCTGCTATTATTATTGTTACCATTATTATTGTTACTATTATGATCATTATTACTACCACTGCCACTACTATTACCGTAATTATTTTTATCACGATTTTCCTCTTCTAAATTTTCTTCATTATAGTAACTAGTCAAACTATTATCATCAAATTCTTTACTGTTATTTAAATTCTGATTATTGTTCTCATTTAAAGGCGTTACTATTTTATATATAATATTAAACTGATTTTCAAATATAGTTTCAAGACATTTCAAGACTGTAATGTCAAGTGATTTAGCAACCCAACAGGCAATGCATGGTCTGGTAGAGTTTTTTTGAAAGTCAATTCCTATGGTATACACGGGTTGCAATTCTAATATATGATCAATATCATCTTTTCGATTAATAAGTAATTTTTGCAACTTTTCTACTTCAATATATGAAGTATCAGAAATTCCAGGAGAAATGGTTGCTTTTACTGTAATAAATATTGAATCAATTTCACAGTTTGTATTGATGATAGGTTCATTAAATTGAATATAATTAAAAGGATTATCATTAGTAATATCATTAATTGTAGTTTCTTTATTTTCTGCATTTATATTTTGTAATAATTCCTCATTTTTAAGAAAAAATTTATTATGTTGTCCAGCCAATTTTTTATACCATTTCTGTGCTTCAATTTCATCTTTTTTAATTCCCCATCCATATTGATAAAAATTCCCTAAATTATATTGTGCAATCTTATTACCATTTATTGCTGATTTTTGGTACCAAAAAAAAGATTTTTCTAAATCTTTTTGTATAGTATTTATACCATTTTTGTAAATAAATCCTAAATAATTTTGTGCATCACTATTATCTTGTTTAGCTGATTTTTTATACCATTTAAATGCTTTAATTTCATCTTTTTCAATTCCCCATCCATTTTGATAATACAAACCTAAATTATATTGTGCAAACTTATTACCATTTTCTGCTGATTTTAGATACCAATAAAATGATTTTTCTGAATCTTTCTTTATTTCATAAAAATACCCCAATATATATTGCATTTTATCATTTTCTTGTTTAACTAATTCTTCATCAATTTTCCATCCATTTAAATAATATGAAATTAGATTATAATGTGCAAGTTTATTTCCATTTTCTGCTGATCTTTGATACCAATAAAAAGCTTTTTCTAAATCTTTTTGTACTCCTAAATTATTTTCATAAAAATATCCTAAATAATTTTGTGCATCACTATCATCTTGTTTAGCTGATTTTTCATACCGTTTAAATGTCTAAATTTCATTTTCATTTTTTTCGATTTCTTGAGCAAAATTATCATCATTTTCTGCTACTTTTTTATCTTTTAGTTTGTTATTAAAGGATATAAATTTATCCCGAAAAACTTGATGCTTTCCGGTTTCTTCATTCAATGATTGTCTCTCTAGTTTCTCAGTTTGTTGCTGAAATTTATTAATATGATCATATTTAGTTATTAATTGATCATCGAGAGCGGGAAATATTTCTATAAAATCTTGATGTATTATTGTTTCTTCGTCTAACTCACTTTTTTCTTCGTCTAACTCACTTTTTTTCTCGCTTAACTTACTACTTTTTCCCACGTCTAACTTGTCTTGGGAAACTTGATACTTTCCAGTTTCTTCATTCAATTGTCTCTCTAGTTTCTCGGTTTGTTGCCGAAATTTATTAATATCTTTAGTAATTAATTGGTCATTGAGAGTGGTAAATTTTTCTATAGAATCTTGATGTTTTATTGTATCTTCGTCTAACTCACTTTTTTCCTCGCTTAACTTACTACTTTTTCCCACGTCTAACTTGTCTTGGGAAACTTGATACTTTCTGGTTTCTTCATTCAATTTTCTCTCTAGTTTCTCGGTTTGTTGCTGGAGTTTATTAATAATATCATCTTTATCTTCGTGTTTATCGAAGACAGCAATTTTATCTAGAGAATCATATTTTGTGATTCTTTTATCTAACTCATGATTCGAATACTCACTTTTTTTTTTTGGAAAAAAGTATATATATACTTAATATAAATTTAATTATATGAAAATTAAAACAAAATTAATAATAACTAATAGTACCTGGTATATGGATCAAAGATTGCACACTTAACCGATAATATTGCCGTATTGTCGTTACCAATTTTTTTAATTTTAACTTGCCCATTTCTTTGTTTCAAAAAAATACAATCAGTTTTTTCGTCAGAATATATGCTAACAAATTTTGGAGATTCAGTATTAAAATTACTATATTCTTTTTTTCTAAGCGTAATTATATCACAGGCATCACGGTTATGATATTTTGTAATTTTAAGTGTGTAAAATGTAAAATTAGGCAATTTTACAAGGCACTTATCTTTTAAACAATAAGCGAAAGTACATGCCTTAATTTTATTATTCTCGTGTTGTCTGTAATAATATCCGATAATAAGAGATTCGTTATTAGGATATTCATATACCACAGGAATTCCTAAGTAAATTGGGACTTTTGAATCAGATTCGATTAGATTATCTGTTTCTGGTGCATTGGAATCATAATCATAGCGCAGGATGTCTAGTCGAGTATTATAATCAATATTGAAATCTCTATAGTATCCGATTACCATCCACCCAATTTTTAATTTGCATTCACGCCTTTTAAAGATTTTAAACAAGCTTTGTACACAATGAATTATAAGACTTGGTTTTCCATTTGATGGACAAAGGACTTGACAAGTAAAAAAGTAATTCTTTGATTTCGATACTTCCGTAACGGTTGCAAATATTTTACAATCTGTATCTTTGTCATTAATAATATTTTTGACGTGAGAAGGTATATTCAAATTATATTTTATTGGCTTTCTAAATTCTTCCAAAATACAATTATGATTTTCAGTAGTTAAATAATGAATCTTCATTCCAACAGACTTAATGATTCGTTTATGTAAATCTTTGGGTAAAAACTGAAAAATACTAATCGGATTGCGAAATTCTATACAATCCCAATACCTACTGTATAATTTTTTAAAGAGCCAACCCAATTTCTTATATCTAAATTTTCAATATCATCTGGTTGTACGCCTCCAATAATTTTCGTATATTTATAGCTTGATTTTTCTTTTAAACGAGTAGAAGTTTTTCTCATTTTTATTTTAAGGTCTTCTATACTTTGGTTAACTAATCCCGCAAAATCATCATAATGAATTCTTCCACCTAAAATAACTTCGGTTGGAATAAATTGACCGAAATCTTTAAGAATTTGCTTAAATTGTTCGGCAGGATCTTTGGAATTTATTGCCTTTTCAACTACTTCAATAAATTCCTGAGTTGCTTCTAAATGCTCATATTTCAATTTCAATGATGCTTTACCATACTTTGTAAAACGATAAAAGTAATTAGTTTCAACACAAAATTCTTTACTCTTTGACGTTCTGATTGACGCCCCTATTCCCAACTTTATGAAATACTGTATATTAATATCACTATTAAAAAATAAATTTTTATCCATCATCAAATCTTCACTTGACTCAGATATGAATACTCCTGTTTCGCATTCTTTATTAACAATTTCCAATATACAATTTTTCATTTCAAACGCTCTCTTATCTGCTCTCTTAATTCCATTAGAAGTCATGGTAAGTCCATAATCTAATTTACGTAATTCATTCAAACATTTCCAAACAGGTTCTGAACATTGTTTAAATATAAAATATTATTTTCATCGATAATTTCAGCTAGAAGATAATTCTCCTCTTCTTCAAGTTCTATTTCAGTAAATCCATAATTAACATTATCATAATTGCTACTTTCAAAATACTTTTTTGAAAACAACAATGTGTTATCAATAAATTTCTTCTTTTCAAGTTCTTGACGAATTATTAGTAAATTATCTGTGAGATTTAAACGGACAATTCTAGCGTCTGCCATAGTTTTTACTGTCACAATGACGTTGGAATCTATAAGGTCAGACATTGTATAAAATATTATTTTTTTTTTAAAAAAAAAATATGGAAAAGAGGTTTATATGTCGCACATATTATTCAAACCAGCCAATCAGTAGCATCAAGTCAGATAATTTGTCACACAAATGCAAAAAGAACGTCCCGTGATCATAATTGCGTAGTCTTCGGGCAATGAATATTAATTAAGAAGAAATAGCAATAGAATGGGATTGGCATGAGCAATACGAGACTTGTGGTTCCAAGTTCAAACGATACAACCACGAGTATCATCACGCCAATAAGGAGCAAACAAGCCAGAAAAAGCAGTTACAAAGTAAACACCACCAGTATCATTAACGGAAGCGGCAATTTCATGAGTTTCATTTATAATACCAAGTTATCACGAACCCATTTGTAAGATATTATTATAGGAAATGTGCTATAACTTCATCATATGGGATGTTGAAGGTTATGTTATGGTGGGAGATATTTGGCGTTAGCCTTTACCGAACGGTGCGATTTATTTTATTTTATGTTTTATCACATGAATAATAAGGTATTCCTTTTCCCCCCAAAAAAAATTATTATAAATTATTACTTTAAAGCTATCTAAATATTGTAAGAAAGTACTAATATACAATAAATTGAATTTCAAATTGATTGAAGGATTTAAAAAAAGTTAACGAAAATACATTGAACGAAAATTGTGATCTAGTAAGTATTCTATTTTCTTTGAAAATTTTCTAAGTTTCACAGTGTTTTATAGGTTAACTTTCTACCGTCCAGCACTGCCTAAAGTACCTGGAAATTGTCATCGAAAAATATCCATAAAATGTCCAGGATGCTGAGATATCATCGTAAATTTCTGGATCTTCAACAATTTACTCAGTTTAAAAATTCAAAAGTACCCGGGTACAATTTCGCTGATTTTTAAGAATTGAGACGGGTACTTATTGTGGTATTAATAAAGGGAGCTACTATAGGCAACGCTGGACATATTAGTTCTACAATATAATAGCCAAATTAACAGACTTTGTTCTTTCACGTAGAATCGAAGTATCAAATTCTGTAAAAAAATTGTCCTACAACTTTTTCAAATGGTAAACAAACGACAAAATTCATTATATATCAAATAAGAAATCAAAAGTGTATAATTTTAGCCGGACAACAACTATTTTAAATCTTATGATAGTCATCATGATTATCTTGAAAAAGAGAAACTTATACATACAATTGATTACATTAACATCTGTTATGAACTTTATTTTAGTATTAAGTTTGTTTTATTTAAGGATAATTTTTAGATCTTTAAAAAATACTCAAGAATGATTAGACCAAAAAATGTGAATTAAATACGATAAAAAATGTCAATTATTCATACAAAATATTACGAATATAACGAATTTAACAAAATCAAAGATGGATTGGTTATTAAAATGTATAAAACACTTTGGTCGAAATCAGAAATGCGCGTTAAAAAAGGATGACAAAGATGATGCTACTGCAAGAGCAAAATTTTCTCGTAGCAAAATCGTTATTTTAAGTAAAATTACTATTGATGCTTGGTCATTTAAATTCAATGATAAACTGATTTCATGCGTTTTAAAGTTAAAAGAATAATAAATCATGTATTTTTTATTTAGTTATTTATTTGATTTTTTTTAGCCAAATATACAGTATATCCCAAAAATTAAACATAAAAAATTACTTAATAAACATCTAATATTTAAGCTTCGGCAAAATCAGTTTCTTTAAAATGACATTTTCAGGTTAATAATAGATTAATAACATATGAATAGACTGATAATGCGTTTGATAAATAATCTTCACCTTCGTCATTTCCCTTGTAGGTAGTATTAAATTGACCGTAAATTATTATGTAAAATACTTTATCTAATATTCCCGTGATTTCCGTGAACCAATTAATAAACTTCCACGATTCAATTGCTTTATATAATTTCAGAATTTTTTGGAGATATAAACCATGAATTTTACAATTTGCACAACAAAAAATTTATAAGGTTAAAAACATCTAAACTTAACGTCTAAACATTTTAAAGTGAAATTACGTGTCAAATATCAATACCATAAATGCAAAATTATTATCATTCGAATCCTCTCAATGAGACAAATGTAATGAATCTAAAATTATGAAATTCCAATCACTAGATAACACAATATCCTTAATTTTCTGTTTTAAATTTTAAACTAAGCAAACTTGCATAAACTTTAAAAAGTTACATTTGCATACCACATAATTTTAAACAATATTATTCTATTAAAACTTACACTACTTGGACAAAAGTTGCGGACCTCAAATTTTATTTATTTCTCAAAAACGTACATAACAATATTACTCAAAATTTTAATATGTAATAAAATGGACATGGACACTTCAAAAGCATATATTTAAAATTTATATTGCTGGTTTTCATATAATGTCATTAATTGAATAATTAAAAAATATTTTTTAAAAAAATGGTTAAATTAAAAAATGGAAAATTACAATTGATATTTGATTTCTAATTTTTTAGAAAAGATAAAGATATAAAAATTTACATGCTAATTCTTTAAAGCAATAGCTTTTAAATGATATAAAATTTAACCATTTTTATTATGTACAATTTTAGGTAAATGCGAAATAATATTGCAATTTTAGTTCAATTTTCTTTTTTTGCAATTTTTTCATAAACCATATAGTAACTTGTAAGCTAACAATGAAAAATTCAATACATATGCTTACTGGAATTTGTGTGATCACATATTAGAGTTTCAGGCAATAATATTATGTAAAATTTGAAGTTATTAGGGGGTCCGCTACTTTTGCCCAAGTAGTGTATATGATATTATACCTGTCATATCTTATTAATTTTCATAATAAAAGTACTTGAAAAATTACATCAAAGATGTATAGAAAGATATTCTTCTAGAATATTATAAAAAATCAATCAATAGCATATCTCAGAATTCAAGCAGTTATTGTTGCAAATGAGAATAGAATTTATTATTAATTTTTATTTAAATTAGTAGATAAAGACATAATAGTTATATTTTTAAAACTTAAATTTTTATCTTTAATATATTAAATTTTTTTATACGCCGGATATTAATGACCACCATCTGTAAATAACATTTCCTGAATTAAAAAAATGCTTTCTGGCCAGAAACATGCAGAATTATGCAGAAATAAATATGTAAAAAGATGCTTAATTTCGGAAATGCAAGTTCAATGGCGACTTCTCGTGATACGACATAATTATCTATTCCTTTCACGCTAAAAAATAAAAAAAGGATTTTCTTATCTTTTACTCAACATGCTACTGATGCACTAGAATAATGTGTTAAAAAGTATAATTTAAAATATTATAAATATGATGAATTTAATATTTTAAAAGAGATTAGCGGTGGATTAGTTGGTAAAGAGTATAAAGCAAATTGGAAACAAACGGAGAATGCTTAGTGTTGAAGTCGTTTAATTTAGACAATGTTAAAGAAATTATCTACGAGGTACGTGTCTGGAGAGAGAAAAGTGAATCAAAGCGTACCTTACTAAGAATAATTATTGTATCTTTGGATAAAATTACATCATAAAGTTAACTTAAACGATATGATGATAAAATTTTATGGAGTATCTAAAGCCGATGCAGGTAGATAAATTTTTTTTTTCATTTATGAAGTTACTACGGAACACGGTTTAGTTAAAGATCGTGCATTATATAATAGTCAATCTTGTTTCTGACGTGTTCTACGGATGGATAATGTTTTTTTTTATTTTTTAACATTAAAAACTGAAGATAATTTTGAAATTATTAGACGAAGAATATTTACTAGTAAAGGAATATGCAGAAGGAGGTACACTTCGTAATTATTTGGAGACGAATTTCTTTCATTAAACTGGGAAAACAAATACGGATTAGCCCTTCAATTGTTAAGCGCAATAAACTGTTTACGTGAAAATGGAATGGAATAGCACATAATGATTTACATTCAAATAGTGTACTTGTCCATCAAAATTCATAAACTGGCGGACTTTGGTATTAGGGATGCTGTCAAATTTCATTAAATAAATTTGACACAATCCCTTATATTGATCCGGAGGTAATTGGTATTAAAAGAGAAAAATCATGGCATTTAAATTCATCAGAAGAGAATAAGCATACAGAAAGGCAGAAAAAAAGCGATATTTATAGTATTGAGATATTATTTTGTTGATATAAAGTATGATTTATCTTTGGCTGAGAGAATTGCGAAAGAAATAGTAAAGGAGACACCTGAAGGATATTCTGATCTTTATAAAAGTAATGACTTTTTATAATAAATTGGTACCAAAGAATGCACCACTACCAATGAACTAAAAAAAGTTAATGTATTAAGAATAAAAAGATGTACCAAACAAATAATCTAATTTTTCTTAATTATATAGAGTGCCGTGATTATGATCCCGAGCAAAAGACCAACAATTGAAGAGATTATTGATACTTTAACCCAATGGTATCACAAATAATTCAAAATCTTAAGCTGAATTATGGATTATTTTGAATGGGCATGAAATAGAATCTAGAAGCGAGCGTACTTATTGGAGATGGCATATTGGTTGCAAGTTTATATATAAAGTGTATACTTTTTAAATGACTGTGAATCACAAAATTTATTAAGTTTTAATTCTAATATAATAGGATTGAATTTAACGAAGCTTTATAACCATCAGATATATTCATCAATTTTCGTTTTAATTGGTGATAAACATTTATTGATGATTTAAATCAACCATTTCAACGTAAGCCGATATGTTTCTTCACTGATATGGGTAATGATATTATTGAGAAAATTCATAAGTCCCCTTCCCTCTTCTATACTATTTGCCTGTTAAGGAGGCTTGTGCTATAATGGGTCGAATTGAAAAAGGTAAAAGTGCACAATGTTATCCATCACTTCTGTTGCAAGATCGATAATATTTAACTATCATGCAGATATATCTTTTACGTTAAATTATTAACTATTGATATATGGAAATGTTTCAGGGGTTGTGACTATAAAATACATGAAGGTCGCGAATCAATAATAGAATTTGTACGGCCAACCCAACAAAAAGAAGCTGATGTTCGAAGAATAACTGTGTGGAATTATCTGAAGGAGTCGCAATAGGTTGTTGAAGTGATGTGTTTATCTATGCTAAAAATTTCTTTAAATCCAACCATTTCGAAATTTGGTAATCAAATTAAAAATTATCTAGTTTAAATAAATGAAATTTTATTGTTATATTTTTATTTTTATTTTTTTGTTTAAAAAAATTTTTTTTTTTTTTAAAAAAAAAAATAATAAAATTTGTTTTTATACATCTTAAATTTATCCTTTAAATTTAAACCATTCTATCATATACATAAATTCATTACTTAAATTCATCACTCACGAATATTTTTAACTAGTGATACGATTTACCTCTGACCAATTATGATTGATAACCCAAATAGCGCTCTAAAGCTATAAGTATCGCTTTTCTTATTCAATCAAATTTTTCTATTTGCCTTCCTCCTTCAAGTGCATCCAGCGACTTTCCATTATACTGATCCACGAGTTATCAAGATTAAAGATTGTATCGAATTTAAAAAAGTTCGACGATATGTTTATACTTTAACCCAGAATCTGATAATCTTACGGAATTCTGTTGTATAGGTATACTGGTATACTGACTGATGTATATCATTTCTCTTTCATGCAAATATTTGATAATTGAAGCGCTAATCCGTATTTATCCAGCCAATTAACGAAGGGAAATTCACCTTTAGATAGTTACGAAGCGTACCCTCTGTTATAAAATAAATATTCTTTGTCTAGAAAAAAAAAAATTCACAAATATTTATTAAATTTAAAACAATTGTGTGTATTGTAATATTTCCAAACTTTTTTTAAAAATAATTTACCTGAATTATCTTAATTATCCCGACCAATTTTATCATCACATTACTATAGTCAATTTCCCGATGTAATTTTGTCTATAATGAATTTTATGTCAAATTATTCTTAATTTCGAATAAAATACAAATACTCTTAGTTACTTACCTCGTGTAGAATTTCTTTAATAATAGCATCATCTTTTAAATTAAATAATTTCAACGTTACGCATTTTTTGTTTCGCCTCAATGCGCTTTATCACAAGCTTCACCCTCACATTTTTCTATCAATTCTGAAGTATTCAAATTAACTAGTTTTAATTCAGAAATACTTGTCGCATCTTTTGATTATCTTTTAAAATTTTTAAAATTAATGTTTAAATAAAAAGCAAAACAAACAAATCACAAAATAATAAAATATTTCATACTTGTATATTAATAATGTAATCAACTGGTGTATCAAAATTGAAGTTTCACTATTCCATTTAACATTAGTAATAATGATGTTAATGCTACTTCATCATGAATATTATCGTAAGATTCAAATGGTTTGTCGTCAAGATGACATTTCCCATCAACACTACACACATCTGATTTCTTATTATCTATATAATTATTATTATCGTTTATTGCTCTTAAAACGTCGCGAATCAATATAAGATACAACTCCAAAACACGTCCTTGACAGGACTTGATACTCCAACTCCAAATGAAAGACCAAAGACTGTTAATAAGACATTATTTGATGGACCAATATATTATTAGAATGCTAGAAATATTAATTAAAAGTTAATATACTGAACTAAATTAAAAAAAAAGTAAAATAAATAAAATACTTTACGAGATCATTATGAGTAATATCTTTTTGATGTATCATGTATACGTGAATTGCAATTGTGAATTAAAATTAAAATCTAATTTATTGAAATTATTTTTAAGAAATTTTTCAATGTATAACTATCTGGCACGTTCAAGAATAAATGAGTAATTTGAACCTACATTTTTTTTAAATTAAAATTTCATAATACAATTGTGCTTACTTGGATCGTAATACCACAATATTGAATAATATTTTCGTGAAAATTAATTCTATGCATTAATTTTATCTACAAAAAAATAAATATACATTTAGTTAACTATTAAAGAAGTGGTAATAATTAAAATGTAATAAAACAGCGTTCTGTAGGATATCAATAAATACCTCATTAACGACTTCATAATATTATCAAAGATTTTAATGCAACAACAGTATTTAACATTTCCAGTTATCATAGCTCAGTAAACATTACCAAACCCTCCAACACCATATATATTCCCATTGAATCCGTATAATTATTGGAATTACTCGTCATTGTGAAAATTATAAATCAATCAAGCGCAAGTGTGACAAATCATCTGACCTGAAATCGGTGATTGGCTGGCCAAACTCAAGCGGACGCTCAATTTTGGAGGCGAACTTTTTTTTTTGAAAAAAAAAAAAACCCTAACCCACAGAATGTCTAACCCTACAGATTACAACGTTATTATCAAGTATAACTAAAATTATAATGCCTCGTAGTCTGTTTAAATCACGGATAACTTATGAATCAATATGATAGTTCGTCAAGATAAATTTAAATTTACTATTGAAACCCGTTTTCAAAAAAAAAATTATCATGAAAATAACATTAATGATAATATTGGCTATAACGGGTTTGCCGAAATAGTACTTAAAGAATTAACTTTAAATTAAAAATAATATATTATATTTAAAACAATACTCAATATGATTGGAAATGATTGATTGCGATACCTTTCGTCCTTTCGTGTATGTGAATTAGTTGATATATAGAATTTTGATACAAGAATTTGGAGAGTGTTTTTAGGTTTATTTTCTTTTTTCATTTTAGATTTTAAATTTATGTCACATTTGCCAGCAGATGGTCAATCTTGTATTGTCATTTTTGTAGGTTTACAAAGTCACTTAATAAAGTCGTTCATTAACTTAACAAAAAAAAGGAATAAATCACGTAATTAGATTATGGATGTCTCATTCTTCTTTAATACACGTAAAAGTCGAGTAGCTTTCTTTATTTTCTTATACAACAATCCATCTATCGAAATATAATAATGGGACCATGACTTTTAATGGAATTAAGAAAGAAGATAGTAATTGCGAATTGACTGAAATTAGTGCTGAGGAATGTTGATAAATGTTGTTTGAACTTAAGTCAAATAATGATCGAATTACTACTTATTTTGTTAGTACTAATATCAATGTAGAAAGTTTAGGAAAATTAAAAATATCAGTTGGAAATTCTGAAAATATTTTATTATAATATGATCTGGATTAGTAATAAATTACAAAAAAAAAAAAAAAAAAAAAAAATATTTTAGATATTATTAAAAAAAATTTTTTTTT
>QZLH01000093.1:74064-135176 GCA_003833135.1 Oehlia diaphana | reverse complement strand
ATTTTATCCCGGATTAATTCCTTAAATTTCACCAAAATTACATCACACCCAATTATCAAACCCTGGATTAATCCATATTTTATCCCGGCTTTAATCTATATTTTATCCCAGATTTGATTTATCTATATTTGATTTTATCTAAATCCAACATTACGAAATCAATTAATGATTTTATTTTAAAGTTATATGAGAAGTTTCTAAAATGATCTTATAAACAAAGAAATTCTGATTACATGACTCAGAAACTTCTGTGATATAGTCTAAGGATAAAATATAATCTGAGATAAAATATAGATTAAATCCGGGATAAAATATGGATTTAATCTAGGGTTTGATAATTGGGTGTGATGTAATTTTTGGTGAAATTTAAGGAACTAATCTGGGATAAAATGTGGATCAGATCCGGGATAAAATATGGATCAGATCCAGGGTAAAATATAGGAAAATCTGGGATAAAATATGGATTTATCCATTTTCATCCCAGATGAATCCAGGGTTTGATCTAGGGTTTAACCCCAGACTTTTGATCAGTATGGCGGCTCATACTTTTGATCAGTATGGCACTTCATAGTAAATAGATGGTGAATAGCATCGGAATTATCATCGAAAATCAATCCAAAATATTTATTAAATATATTAAATATTATTTAACGATACTTATTTATTTTTTTTTTAATTTAATAACGCATTTCTTTATTTAAGTAAATCATATTAACATAGATTGTCGCAATACAGCGGTAAATAATGAAAAACTTAATAACCCTATAAGTCTAGACTAAAATCTACATCGCCCAAATAAGAAAAATAAAAATAAAATACAATTTGCTATAAGATACTAAAATTATTAGAAAAAGTTAATAAAATTTGAATGAGAATACTAATACTTTGTGTATTTTATATTAATTTTATCAACTAGTAACTTTAATAAACTATGCAATCTAATTATTTTATACCAATATTTTATTCCGATTCCACACTAACATGTGATTGTTCTTTCTTTTCTCTCATTTTTCTTATTATTATCTAACTCCTCCGTCCAAATCATCCAAACTTAGTTTGTCTTTCTTTGGTAATGTTGATAGTAAAGGTGCAGGCGTGGGCGCTGGCATCTTCTTCTCCAACTCCATGTAATCCATCACGTCGAAAATATTAACTCATCGCCATCTGAAATGTCAATCGACTGTTGTAATGACATGGTAATTGTTGACACTGCACAGTCTTTTTTTTTTCAGTCCATTAAAAATGTATTTATTATATTTCCAAACAATTCTTTTTGGCTCTTTATCTGTAAGGATGATCCTATTCCTTTCATTGCTGATTTGTATATCACTCCTATTCATTATTAAAGTATAATAATATATACGAAGAACCATGTGGTCTTATTATCTTCCCATACATGATGGCTTTGTAAATCTGCCAATTTATTTTATTAACTGTTTATGATGATAAATTTTTAAATCAAGTCTTATGTAGCAGATAGTTCGATTTAGTTAATATAAAAATAACTTTTTTTTTCACTTCTCGTCTTCATTTTTTTCCATTTTTCTTTATTCTTTTCCTTTCTTTCTCTTTTACCTTTCCTTTTTCTTTCATTTTTTCTTTCTCCTTTCTCACTTTTCATACTTTCTGTTGAAAAAAATCCTTATTTTTTATTTTTTAAGTGGTTCTTTTAGTCCACTTGGACGCGAAATTTTGGTAAGTTTTCAATTTTTTTTCTTTAGTGATTTTATTTTAACGAACTTTACAAGCTTTTTCTGGTTTTTCTTTTCTTTAGAATTTGCTGATTCTTACCACCCCTCGATCCAAGATCTTTTGATGATAAGTTGAACATTTTTTTGTTTCACATTGTTCCGCAAATAGAGTAAGCTTTTACCTTTTATTTTTTTGTATCTTAAATTTTGACAACTCTTTTGGATTTTCTTTTTTAGGTTTCAATAATAAAAGTAGGTCTTTTGATTTTATTGTTTCCTTTTGTCTTCATTACTAACAATTGTTTTCCTTTTCTATTTTAGATATCAATACTTCTTTATAGGTTTTAGCACCTTTTTTACGAAATTAAGGTGATTTTTATTTGTTTTGTTCTTTTCTTTTTCTTAGGCTTTGTCTTCGTTTTGACTTAAAGATGAATGGAATATAAGTATTTCAAGAGGTGCATTTTTCAATATATTTATTTTTTTAACAAAAGTAAAGTACGAAACAATACTAACATTTCTTTTTTTTTTTAGAATGACGGATATTACTTCAGATCTATAGGGAACTAGCTCTGAAGTTTAAAGCACTGATCCTTTAGGTAATGTTTTTGAAAGATTTCAAAAACTTTCTAATAAATGCATTAATTAACTTTCAGTTAATTTTGTAGGAAATCTGGTCTCGCCTAGATACCAGAATCCAAGTGAGTTTCAAAGCAATTTTGAAACTAATTTTTACTCTTTTAAAAACGTGTTAATAACGTTTTTTTGTTCTTTATTTATAGGAAACCTTCAAACCTTGATAGTTTTCAAAATTTTGTAAAAATCCGGCCCCTCATGATACCAGAATCTACTATTTTCGATGAGATATTTTTTTTTACTCATTATATTAATTTTAATTTTTATTGTTTTTTAGCTTAAACTTCAACGAGAAGTGGTTGTTCACAATAATATTATTCATTTATATGGAATTATGAAGGACGAATGTGAGATTTAAAATAATTTTGAAGCTAAATTTAAAAAGATGTTTCAATAATATTTTAGTTCATAAGACACCAGCTCCGCCTTTGTTACCGGAACTCGGAGTACTTTAAAAACTTTCTTTTAAAAAACATTTTAATAACCTTTATTTATTTATTTATTATTTTAGCGGAATGGCTCCCTACATATATAAGAATACCAAAATTCTAGTAAGTTTCAAAAAATTTGAAACTTTTTTAAAAAATGTGTTAAAAGGGCATATTGAACAATTCAGTTTTATTTATAGATTAAAATAATGCGTATGATTAGACTTAGAATAGAAATTTTAAGATCTATAAAATAAAGTTTATATACATTTTTCAACTTTTTAAAATAAATTTACTACAACTTCAATATTTGTTTACTATAATTTAGATATACGTTTATTATATGTTTTCAATTTTAAGATTTATAAAATAAAATTTATATACATTTTTCAACTTTTTAAAATAAATTTACTACAACTTCAATATTTGTTTACTATAATTTAAATATACATTTATTATATGTTTTCAATTTTAAGATTTATAAAATAAAGTTTATATACATTTTTCAACTTTTTAAAATAAATTTACTACAACTTCAATACTATTTTTGTACGAGCCTGGTTAAATCAGGTGATGATTTCTTTAATATGCATCAACTTCATATATATTGATCCGCGTAACTTATAATCAAGATTTGGTCACGATACAGTACTAAATCTTTACGATAAGTTCTATGATAAAGTTTTGATATAGTCACGATATTGTTCGATTTTAAAAGTTTCTGAAAAGTAATTCCTCAATAATATTCTCTTTATTTTTTAATTCGCTATTGAAGGAAGTAATAATCTCCTGGGAAGCTTGATCTTTTCTAATTTCTTCATTCAGCTTATTTTGCGATTCCTTAATAATTTTCTCTTTATTTTTTAATTCCCTATTGAGGGAAGTAATAATCTTCTGGAAAGCTTGATCTTTTTTGACTTCTTCATCCAATTTAATTTGTAATTCCTTAATAAATTCCTCATTATTTTTTAATTTGTCCAGAGAATCTTGATATTCTCTAATTTCTTCATTCAGCTTATTTTGCGATTCCTCAATAATTTTCTCTTTATTTTTTAATTCGTCATTGAGGAAAGTAATAATCTCTTGTGAAACTTGATATTTTCTGATCCTTTCATCCAATTTACTTTCTAATTCCTTATTGAGTTCCTCATTATTTTTTAATTTATCCAGAGAATCTTGATATTTTCTTGTTTCTTCATTCAGCTTATTTTGCGATTCCTTAATAATTTTCTCCTTATTTTTTAATTCGTCATTGAGGGAAGTAATAATCTCTTGTGAAAATTGATATTTTCTAATTTCTTCATCCAATTTACTTTCTAAACCCTTATTAAGTTCTTCTTTATTTTTTAATTTATCCAGGGAATCTTGATATTTTCTTGTTTCTTCATTCAACTTATTTTGCGATTCCTTAATAATTTTCTCTTTATTTTTTAATTCATCATTGAGGGAAGTAATAATCTCTTGTGAAAATTGATATTTTCTAATTTCTTCATCCAATTTACTTTCTAAACCCTTATTAAGTTCTTCTTTATTTTTTAATTTATCCAGGGAATCTTGATATTTTCTTGTTTCTTCATTCAACTTATTTTGCGATTCCTTAATAATTTTCTCTTTATTTTTTAATTCGTCATTAAGAGAAGTAATAATCTCTTGTGAAAATTGATGTTTTCTAATTTCTTCATCCAACTTACTTTCCAATTCCTTATTAAGTTCCTCTTTATTTTTTAATTTATCCAGGGAAACTTGATATTTTCTTGTTTCATCATTCAGCTTAATTTGCGATTCCTTAATAATTTTCTCTTTATTTTTTAATTCGTCATTAAGAGAAGTAATAATCTCTTGTGAAAATTGATGTTTTCTAATTTCTTCATCCAATTTACTTTGTAATTCCTCAGTTTGTCGACTTCTTTGTTGCTCAAGATTATTAATAAGACCTACTTTATCTCTTAATTTGGTATCAAGGTTTTTAATATTATCTCGTAAAATTGTCTGTTCTTTCTGAAGATATTCCACAATGTTTTGTTGTTGAACTTTCTCATTTTGAAGTCTATTCTTGTTTCTCTTGACCTCTTCAAGTTCATTTTCTATTTCCCTAGCTTTTACTGCTTGACTTTGTAACGAATTTATTTCTCTTTTCAAATCATTCATTTGCTTTCTCAGTCCAGATGTACCAGATTTAGAAAAATTTTTTTTGTACTCTAATTTTTTTTTTAGATCATTTAATTTTTCTTTTTTATTTTTTATTTCAGATAATGATGATTTAATATTATCTAATTTATTTCTCAAGTTGTCACATTCTTCCTCTTTAATTTTCAACACCTTATTCATTTCTTCCAGATGTTTTTTCGATTGTTCTGTATCCCTCTCTTTGATTAATAGTTCATATTTTAAAACTTTAATTTCTTTATTCAATTCTTCTTTTACCATTAATTTTTCAGTAGTAAAATTTTCTAGCTTTTCCTCAGTGAAGGATTTTAGCTTTTCTTCTTTTTCTTCCAATTGCTGCTTGGCTTTCTGATAATCAACCTCTTTCTGTTCCAATTTGGCATTTAGTTCCTTGACCAGCTGTTTCAAATCATCCGTTTCTTGCTCCAAATTTTTCCTTTCTTGCTCCAGAAGCTTATTTTTTTTAAACAAGTCCTCCTCTTCTGCGATCAAACTACTTTCTTCTTTTTCAAATTCTTTAAGTTTAGCGCTAGATGTTAACTCTTCAACTTGTTTAAACTGATTTTGGAGCGCTTCCTTTTCTTTAACTAATTTCCAATTTTTTCTCCATGCTTTCAAATTATATTTACCTTGAAAAGCTTCAATAGGACTCAGTGTATATTCCTCAAGTTGTTCATATATATTTTTCACTTTAGCTTCTTCTCTTTGATCTGCCAAGCATCGAAAATTTTTAATACTATCAGGTAAGAATTCCAAACCAAATTCTATATCAGTATTATTAATACTTAAACTCTCTAATTTAATTAAATCTTTTAAAGGTTTCAAACTACCATGAAATTGGTTATATATGCCTAGTTGAATTCTATCACCATCAATATTTCCTATAAGTAATTCCTTTAAATTAAATAACCGGTTAAAACAATCTAAATTTTGAGAAAAAGAATTATCAAGTAAATTTAAATATTCTAATTTTAAATAATTTGTGACAGGTAATTTCAATTCATTAAGTTGATTGCAATTAGCTGTGACTAATTTAATATTTGAACAATTACTTAGATCTAAACTAATTAATTTATTTTGAGAACAATCAATCTCAGTTAAATGCTTATTTTTACTAATATCTAGACTAGTTAAGTCATTTTCAGAACAATTTAATTTCTCTAAATTAACAAAGTCCGATAAATCCAAATGATATTCTAATTTTTTCTTATTAATAATTAACCTTGTTACTTTTTCTCTTTCTTTTTTTGTTGGATAAGTGTTTCTTAAATATTTTTGTGCGTTTGATATAGCATCTAAATAATTTTTTTCAGTTAAAATATATCCCATAGAATACCTTTGTCCGCTAATATCAATCTTTGATTTTTCATGACCTGAATTTAAAACACAAATAGCTATTTCAACATTATCTATATCAGGTTTAACATTTCTATTATTCATCATTGTATTTGAAATATTTAAGTAAACACAATTCTTTGACCATCCGGTTAGTTCAATATTTATAGGCTTAAAACAATTAATAGAGATATCATATCCTTGAGATAACTGGTGAGAAGTTTTAATTGAATAGGAGGAATTGTTTCGTTGTAATTTAATAGATTCTTTAATACAATCAACTTGTACTTTTCGATTATTTGGACTAAATACTGATAATTTTGAAGGATTTCCAATCATCATCCATATGATATAACATTCCTTTATATTTATACTTGTATTCTTTGAAGTTATTATCGTCGCAGTAAATTTATTAATTTCATATGATCCAAATGTAACGAATATATCTTTCAATCTTGAATTAGTTTTTGAGATAATTGATCCAAAAACTTCGTAATTTTTATTTTCTAATGATGGTTCTATATTTACAATTATCTGCTTGGTAATATTAGAATCCTTTAAATCAATACTACCGGTCATTATAATCTTAAAATTATTTTCTTTATTTAAAATTATATCTATTTTCTTCTTTTGTTCTACTTCAAGAATATCATATAAAGGAATTATATTATTAAATTCAATAATTTCTAAGTCATTATTCATATTTTGAACCCATTCAGATAAACCATTTTCTTCAATAATATCATCTCCTTTTGGCGTTAAAAGACACGGAATACTGAAATCTGCTAAATGTGATTTTAAAGATTCGAATACTGGTGGATCTAAATTAATCTTTGTCGAAATGTAGTGTGAATTTTCTATTGTATTTTTAAGAGATTTTCCTAATACGATATTTAATGGAATAAGATGACCATATTCGTCAAAAACTTCTTGTAAACGTATGAGTGGTTTCATACTTTCGAGTGCTTTTTCTACAGCTTGTTTAAATTTTTCTGAAGGTTTAATATTATCCATAGTTAACAGAACGTTATATTGTTCACACTTTACCAGAAAATGTGCATAATCTTCATGACTTAGACCATCCGATATTTTAATAAACGGAAAAGAGCTTATATCATCATCGCTATTAGCTAAAAAGATGTTATTATGTATTAATACTTCTTCTAAGATAGTCGTCGGCTTTATTATTCTTAAATAAAATTTATCACTTGATTCTACATTAGGAATGTTAATTAAATCAACAGCATTTTTCTTGCTAGTTCTTAATTCAAAATTTTGATTAATTATTAAACCTCGAAGTTGAAATTCTTCAACCCATCTTGCATATTTTGAATTTTTAACCCAATTTTCTAAAGTCAATTTCTCTTTAAAATTAGCAATTCCAGGTTGTATCTCATCTACAAATGATATTGTATCGAATTTTAATTGAGAAATTGGAACGAGGTTATTATAAGAAATTATTTCAACCGTATCATCTTGGTATAAATTATTCATCCAATCGGTTAATTTTTCATGAGTGTCCAAATTTGTTCCGTCTGATGTTAATATTTTTGGAAAAAAATTCGAAGCGGATAAATTATCAAATGGGATTTCTTTTTTATATTTTGTTAAATCATATGCCCAATTTAAGTAAGAACTAAAAATGTCGATTTGTGTACAAGTAGCAGATTTAAGGCCACGGATAAATAATTTTCCACCAATTAAAATCTTTCTTGGAAGTAGGTGACCGTACATTTCATATAATTTTCCTTCGTCGTCATTTATAAAATTTGAAAAAGATTTTGATAAATCGGCAGTATAAGTAATTTCGATAACAGGAAAATTAATACATAAATCTGATGGTTGTAGGGATTCATCAAGTTCAACGTCGTCATCATCCGAATTAAAACTCAATAAATTCACGTGAGAGGTGTGATCGTTTACGGAAGTACACACAAAAGGTTGACCCTCATATAAATTAATATTCCATTTGTCACCTTCAATTAATACAGCTTGTTTACTTGGTTCTATCCTACAACCATTCAAGAATAATCCATGATTTAATTTAAATTGTTGGACTAACGCTTGTTGGTTAGATAGTAATTCCGTTTCTTTCAATTTTTTCGATTTTAATATAGCTAAAAATTTTTGAATTGCAGCCCTCTCGTCTGGATATCTATTCCGGAATATATTAGCTTTTTTTATATGTTCCATGTAAAATATTTTTGTAAATATAGTTTTTATTACGAGGGAAGCAAATAAACAAATAAATATTTGTTTGTAAATAATGCGATAAAATAAAATGAGATTCCAACAATTTTATTGTTTTCATTAAAATTGCGTCACCAGATGTTATCATTGTCGCCGGGAAATTATGTCAACAGTGAATCATCTAACCATAATAAGAAGTGTGCCATGACTTCATGCGATTATTACGTACAATAATCTTTTGTGTAATACATAATTCCAAAAAGAATTAGTAGATCTTCATGACAATAGTAATCTAATAATGCTGCCACAATAGTTTTTTTTTTTTTTTTGATTGATTGAAAATGTATTATAGATGCGACTATTGCGTACGATGATCATTGTACATTTACATTTTGGGATTAAAAGAATAATAACAATTTTAATTAATTAAATTATGTAATCAATTTTTGAGGCTAATTTTTTGGGGGAAATTGCAGATTGTATATCGTGGCCTGATTGGGGAATTGCCTGAATGGATTATGAATGTATCATGACTTCATGAATTTTTGAAACCTATTGATAGGAAAGTAATTAAAAAATCTTGAAAAAAAGGCTTAAAAAATTATCAATCTTAATTTTTGGGGGAAATTACAGATAATGTTTCATGACAATAATGACTTAATTTAAAATGTCACTATTATTTTTTTTAAAAAGTTTGAGTTATATTATAAAAACAAATGCAGGAGCAAAAGCCACGTCACATAAAAAGGATAAAAAAAAAAAAATGCTGCAAGATGTTTTTTTTTTTTTCTTTTTAAAAAAAATTCTTTGTTGACTATTGACCACCTCGCTCATATTGCACTAAACGTCGTCATTTACATATTATTTAGTGTTACATTAAAGCTAATACATTACGTTTACGAACGCTATCATTTTTTTTCTCGATTAAAATTGTATGTCACTATTACCGCTATTTTAAAAAAAGAATAAATTTATTTTATTCTTATATATTAGATTACCCTTTGTATAAAATAATTAAATAATTTGAATCGTATAACACGAAAAACGCGTGATTTGTTTGCGCCCGATCTATTCTATATTTATTATGGTGATTAGATGTCAAGATCATGTGTTGATGATAGATATTCATTTTCATCCAATCGGCTTTTTTTTTACCGGTTCTTATAGACTGATGATTTTTTTTTTTATCTTTTCCAGTTTTTTTCCAGTTTTTTTTTTCAAGCCGACAATTGTAATTTTTTTACATTCAGTTTTAATTCAAATACCGAAAATAATTTTTAAAATTTTTTTTTTATTATTTTTTCAGTTAAAATCGAAGAATAATTTTTTTTTTTTTTAATTAGATTTATATTTTCGGGTACCGATAATAAAACTTGTTATGATTTTTTATCTTATTGTTGAATAAATTATTATTATTATACATTTTATTTATTAATTGTTAATAATTAATGCCAATAAAAAAAAGAAGTTTTTTGCTATTATTTTTTCTATTGTTCTAACATATATAAGTATTATATAGTTCATAAAGGATGGAAGGATTTGAAAATATGTTTAATGATACTAGTGAACAAAAAGAAATGATAAAAGATTATGAGTGCTAGAAGAAACGTGATCGCCACTCCACAGGAGAAAATTTAATAATTCCGGATCATCATCTGATCATCATGAGTGTTTTTTATTTTTTTATCATCTTTAATAAAATTCATCTACACAGTGAAATTCGATAAACGGATCTATTGGTTCCACTAAAAATATCCGGTTTATCGGTTTATCGGGAAATTCGGTATAGCGAAAAAATTTTATAAAATATTTTTAATTGAATATATAAGTAATATACTGTATAACTTCAGCCGGAATTAAGATTTTTATAATTCAGGCCAACATTAAGTTTTACCGCATCACGTTACTTAAATTTTATTGGTTCATCATCACATATCCGGTTTATCGAATCATTTTTACTATAGCTGGTTAGAAAATTGATCCGTTATAGCGAATATCAAGCGTCAAATTTTGCTAGAATCAAAATTCGTGCGCAATAAATTGAAAAATTTTTTACTATCGTGAACAAATTTAAGTATTTTTTTTTTTCAGACTGAGCTTTTTGAACATATAGGATTTGTTAATTATTTTTCTCCGTCTTTGATTTCAATTTTTAATGATTTTAATGGACTTTCCTAATAATTTCATTTTTCATTTTTTAGACAGCTAATTTTTTAAGTCTTTGAACGCATAGAATTTTTGTGGAAGGATAAGTTTCTGCTTCTTTTTTATTTTAATAAATATTTACTAACGAAATAAACATTTCATTTTTTTTACTTTTTTTTTAGATTGTTAATTTTCAGGACTTATGGACGTATAGGATTTCATTAATCATTGAATCTTCTCTTTAGGACACTATATTTTGGTAATTTTTTTCTTGAAATTTATTTTAATGAACAGTTATTCATATTTCTTTTTTAAAAGTAATTAGATGAAACAATTATACCTAATCAAACTATATATGGAGGTCAAAAAGAAATTGAAAAACCAACCTAATTTCTCACGCATCAAGAATCGGTCACCTAAAAAATAAAAAAAAAAAATGAAACGTAAGTGAAGTTTCGTTAAAAGGTAGAAATTAAAAAGAAAAAACTTACCAAAAATTACGTTTATAGTCCTGAAAAACTAGAGAAAAGCAATATTTTCTTTTAACCAATAATTCATATGATTTAATATGATTTAATACCAAGAAAATTTTGAATTGACAAAGAACCAACCAAATTTCACAAATTTGCAGGACATTCCTATCAAAGAAAAGAACAAAATTTTCCAAGATAGATATATATATATATATAAAATTGACGGGAGTCCAAAATTTCCAAAAGATTTACAATAATGTCCAAAATAATAGTCCTAATACTGTCCCTAATGGCCTGATAAATCAAGACAAAGTAAACAAAACTTATACGACTAAAACTATTGTTTTAGGTGGTTTCGGGTGGTAATAGAGATTGCAAGTTTCATAACAATATTCATACAAAATTAATATTCATTTATAGTTTTGCATGTTTCCAATATAATATTGCATTTTTAATATAATAAATTACATTATTTATGACATATTAAACGTAATTTCGATATATAATAAAAGTATCCTCATTATATTGTTTTGTTATATTTTTTACATATTTTTGAAAGATGTCCAACATACTCTAAACATATTTTGACCTCGCATTTCCTAACATATGTTTGGCATATTGCTAATATATTATATATATCGAGTTAACATAAATATACAGTACATGCAATATGTCAATCATATTTTTCAAAATCGGCAAAGTATCTAAATATAAAACAAAAAATTTATCCTGTTGCAACACAGCTAGCAGCTACTAAAAACGAAAAATCGCTTTTATTTATTTTTTTTTTTTTTGTATATGATTTATGAAACAAATTTTATATTTTAGGCTTGTTTGTTTGTTTGTATTACATTACCAAGAATTTATAAATATTTAGTCAAGTCCATAATAGAATATTTTTTCTCTTGATTTTTTCTTTTACTTTACGATTACTAATATTAAAATGCAAAACACAAAAAATACAAATGAATGGATTAATTGGATTGAGAAATCTATTTCTGGAGAATATTATAGACTTTATGAACAAAAACATTTTAGTAATATTCAAAAAGTTGGGACTGGAGAATTTGTAAAAGTTTATCGTGCAAGTTGGAAAAATTCACAATATTTTGCGTTGAAATCTTTTTTTAATCTTGATGACGTTACTGCAAAAGAAATCGTTCATGAGGTATAAATTAATATATTTATATATATATTTGCTTACTTAAAATTTATACTTATAATATTGACAATTCTAGCTTAAGCTTCAACGTGATATGCAATTTCATGATAACATTATTAAATTTTATGGAATTGCAAATTTTGATCCAGGTATAATAAATTTATATTTAATATGTGATTTTATAAATATATATTATAATAAAAAATGATTATTTCTTGATTTTTATTTTTTATAATTAGAAAATCAAAATTCTCAATCAAATAATTATTTACTAGTGATGGAGTATGCTAATTCTGGTACTCTTAAAAATTATTTAAAGGAAAACTTCAATAGTCTTACATGGAATGATAAATATACCTTTGCAAGCCAATTAGCCTGTGCCGTGTCATATTTACATAATGAAGGAATAGTGCATCGTGATTTGGTAATTTACTTTATTAATTATTATAGTGAATATTTTGTCATATTTTTAACATCATAACGTATTTATATTTTACAACACTCCGGTAATGTATTGATCCATCAAAATATTATCAAATTATCATACTTTGGGTTGTCAAAGAGAATTGAATCATCATTTAAAGCACAATTTGAAATAATTCCTTACGTTGATCCAAGAAGATTTAGTGGACAAATATTATCGTTAAATAAAAAAAGTGATATCTATAGTGTTGGTGTATTATTCTGGGAGATATCTAGTGGCCAACCTCCCTTTTATTCTAAAGGCGAACAATATGATATTGATTTGGTTTTAGAAATTTTACAGGGCCTTAGAGAAGAACCCATTCCTGATACACTTGAAGATTATGTTGATATTTATACCGGTATATAATATATTTATTTTTTTAAAAAAAATTTTTTAGCAAACTCTCATTATTCTATTATATGTTTTTTTTTTAGAATGTTGGAATGGTGAACCAGATAAACGCCCAACCATAAATCAAGTAGTAGAAAGATTAAAAGCACTAAATTTTAATCCAACTAATATTGATACTTTATCAAATATTGATAATTCATTACATGGAGAAATGATACAAAATTTTGATAAAATGGATATAAGAGAAATAGTACCTACATCATTGACAAATAAAGATGAAAAAAATTTAAATAAAATAGTTAATGATACAGTAAATTATATTTTCAAAATAATCAATAAAGGAAAAGAATCAACGTGTGTCAAATATAATAAGGATATTCTTGATTATTTTAATAATAACATAAATTTACAAGAAATTTACTATTTACTATTAACCAATCAGAATGATTTAAATTCTAAATTCTTACTTGGATATTTTAATTATTTAGGGATTGAAACAAGTGAAAATAATAAGGAAGCATTTGATTTATTTATTAATGCATCAGAGCAAGGTCATATATTAGCACAATTTTACGTTGGATTATGTTATCAATCTGGTTGTGGAACTGTAAAAGATGAAAAATTAGCTTTTAAATATTACAAAAAAATAGCATATATGGGATATGCATCAGGATTATTAAAAATGGGTTATTTCTATGATCATGGTATTGGAACCATAGTTGATAAGCAAAGAGCAGTTGAATTTTATCATCAAGCAGCAAATTTAGGAAATAGTATGGCTCAATACAATCTTGCTATCATGTATTATGATGGAGAAGGGACTGAGAAAGATTATGTCAAAGCTTTTGAATTATATTACAAGTTAGCATATTTAGGAGACAGTGATGCTCAATATAATCTTGGTTTTATGTATGAATATGGAGAAGGAATTGACAAGGATATAAATCAAGCAATTTATTGGTATGGGAAATCTGCTAAACAAGGAGATCAATTAGCTCAAAATAAATTAAAACATTAAAGAAAATGAATAATGTAAATAAAATAATTAAGATTATTCCTATTTGAATACATAACTAATATAAAATACAAGCAAATAAATTATTTTTTTGTTAATGATATTTTAATTATATTGTGCCTAAAAGGTGAAAGTAATGAATCATATTAGTTTAGAGTAATTGTAACCCAGTACAAAATGGTTGAATAATTTTGAATAATTCAAATTATTTTTTATATATAAAGATTATTGTTTTTTTTATAATTAAGTGAAAATATTTTAGTTTGTGATTTCTTTGTACCAATCTGTCTTCTTCCACGCATTTTACCAAAATTTGTTATCAAGAATAAAAAAAAAAACAACACAATAAGGTAAAAGACGTTCTTTTATACCTTTATTTATTTTTTTTCACGATGCTCTTCATGAGTTCATGTTGTAAATGGTTCTTTTTATCATTTCATAATTGACATCTATTTTGACTAGATTTTTCTTAAAATAGATATCAAAATCTCATTTATACATAAATTTTACGAAAAATTCTGCAAAGAAATAAAATAATAATGTTAAATTGAATTTTAAATGAAAATTGGTAATCAACATGTAAACTGTCAAATGGTTAAAAATAAAATTAAACCAAAAAAAAAGGAAATGCAATAATATTTCTCATTTACACAATTCTCAAATTTTTTAGAACTTAAATGAAATTTTATACCCATATAAAAAGTTTTTTCTTTTTAATCAAAAATAAATATTATATCGAATATGAAGTATATTATCTGAAAAGTAAATTAATATTTAATGATGGCTGCTGCTTTAATACGATTAGAACTAGGTACTGGTTCACTGACAAAAAGTAATAATTTTTGATAGGCGTGAGGTAAGAAATATCTGATAGCCAAATTAATTACTTTTAGTTTTTTGATCTTATGTAATCTCCACTATTGATTCGTTCACTCTAAAAATAAAAATAAAAAATAAATGTACTATTGCAATATAATAAATAGTGCATTGTATGTTTACATAACATAAAAGGTGTAGTAAAACCATTTTTACAGTGAATTAAAAAAGCATAGTGATAATACATCTTTTCACTTTTGCAATGCGTCGACCGCGTCATATGACTAAATACGTTTGCAAATTTTTTTTTACAAGTATTTAAATGTAATCATGTGTCGACGACTGATCACATTATCTATAGGCCAAATAAAGAAATGAATGTAATGGAATATAATTTTAAAGTTTTACTATTGGCTTGATCAATATGACAATATCGATAATGGATAATCAGGTTAAAAGAAAAATAGGTACCCTATTGGACGAATTGATTCACAATAATTTGTGCTTTATTTCTTTCATCTCACAAACAATCAAAGAGTGAATTTATGTAAAAGTAAAAATTCTGAACTACACTTCACTTAAAATCATATATATGTAATGATAAATCCAATTTACAAATGTTCAATACATAATATAGTAATAAGTAATAACTTTATTTATAAAACAAAATACAAATATGAAAGAACTATACTATGTTTATATTGATAACGCTGTTATCAAATAATTGAAGATATAACGATAAATAAATAGAAATATCGAGATAAATTATTATCTATTGATCAGTTTAAAATGTGGACAATTATAAACCAAGAAATTTTTCAAAATTAATTTCAACCTCTCCAAAAGGTGTGCTAACACCTGTTACTTTTCCGACTTTAACACCTAAACCTCCAACCTTAGCTTCTACACCATCGCTACTAATTGATGTACCTGAATCAAAATTAAGCCCAACCCTTGCTTTAATACCATCAGAAGTTTCAACTTCTGCCAAATTAACACCTGCCTTCATCCCAAGACCAGTTAATCCAGCTTTCGTTTCCGCTGACGTGCTAAACAACTTAAAATTTACATTTTCATCACGTAAGTTAAGTAATGAAGTATCAAACTTTGCACGTGCAGATGAACCATCAAAGTCAAATGAACAATTGCTGCTTGGACCAGACATCTTATGAATTGTAAATAATAAGTACAGAAGTATAAAAAGTCGATATTGCTTTTTGAATATTTGTTATTTTTGAATTAATAAAGAATATATTCTGTAACGAATACAGAGTTTAGGTACGAATCAGGGAGAAATGAGGGGGTATAAATAAGTGAAATTTTATTATTGAATTTCTAAAACCCATTTATAACCAAATTCTCTTGACATTCAATTATTAAATTTCTGAACTCATTTACAATCCAATTTGGCATATTATCAATAAAATATTTCTACCTTACGAATAGTTAATATTATGAAATTTAATAAAAATTCATATAAGTGAAAATATTTTGACTTCAAATAAAACCTCCTTTTTTGGTTAAAGGATTTGTTATTATAAATCGGACCATTATAACGCGTTTTTGGAAATTTTATGATGCGTAATTTAATGTAAATTTCCCCCGCGTTGATCAACTGATCAACTAACTTTCATTTACAAATCGATTTGGCATTATTATAATAATTGATCCTTTGTAAAATTTTCTACAAAATTCGTATGTAAATGAGATCTGGATTTTTTAATATCAACACTTTTAGTAAAATCTAACCAAAATAAATAAAAATTATACTTTAAAAACCTTAGATAAAAAAGAACAATTTACGACTTGTTTTGAAAATTACAGATACACGTAATTGAGAACATCATGGAAAAAATGTTTGGCGTAGAGTATTCATTTATAAACTAATCTGTCAACAAAATACACATGCTAAAATATATTCACTTCATTATTAAGTAATGGTCTTCTTTTTATAGAAATATTCAAGCGTTTGTATAACAATATTATTTATTATTTTCGAATAGATCAATTAGCTGACTTACTAAAAGTTGCTAATAATTTTTTAACTGACTTTAACAGTTAGTATGCGTAGAGATCATATGCAGTACCATCTGCTATACAATAAAATAAACTAATTAATCCACTAAATTTGGATGTCAATCAAACCAAAATAAGCAAAATAAGGGATTAACATAGTATAATGAAGAATCTCAGATTAAACTGAAAAAACTGCTAACTAAATTTGGGTCAACATTATAACTTCAATCGGAATTTACAATAATTTCGCCCGAAATAGTGACGTAAGAAAATACTGCGCCAGTTTTATAAAATTTATTTTAATTTAACTACTAAAATTAAAATAATCCATAAAATTCACAATAAATCATGAACATTCATTATCTGTTATTATGCTTATGACCCCTAGTATATATTATTATTACAAAATATCCAACTAACACATCAACAGATTATCGGTTTAACATATTGTTTTCGCATTTTTTGTGTATGATTTTCTGTATAATAGTTAAGTAATACTTTAGAACATCTTGAATGGCATGTGCGTGAGCTCATAGCACGAGTTGTATCTTTAACTCGGCAACTTGTCCACGAATTAATAAATAATGGATTGATGTCTCTCGTCTTACAGGATTATAAGTTTATAATGGATGATTTCTAGTTCCCATTATAAAATCTATAGTTACACGATCATTTGCCATAAGTCATCACGTACACGTAATATTTATCATTCATATTTTAAATTAAAATATTTGCTTAAAGCTGTATTGCTTAGGGTACACAAAATTATTGATAATGAAACAATTTTTAGAAGACTGTGTTTTTTAAATAATGAAAATGAATACTTTAATTATAGAAATACTTCATAATCTTCGAATTTTTCTGGAATCCCTATTTTAGCATAAATGTTTTCATATCCAATATTAATAAAACGATATAAATTATTCATAGTTGGTCCATTCCGAACTGTATGATATTCAAGAGGCCATGAATAAATCTTGTAAAATTTTCTTGTAGCAATAAACTTCATAAAAGAAATTTGTGGGTTCAATATCATAAAATCGAATTACAATACACTTTCAATCTTTGTAATATCATCTTTACTCCATTCGCATTCCGTCGGATCATTCTGTACATTTTGTTGAGCAAAACTCCATTTCAATAATTTATATAGTTTTCTATGATTATGTGGGAATTCTTCTTTCAATTTCATTCATAATCAAGTCTTCTCCTTTTAATAATTATTCTATTAAAGGAGCTTTTAAATTGATAAAATTTTCAAAATTTTTCATATTGATAAATAGTCTCAGAAATTCCAGTTGGATCTTGACGCAAAATTCAATTTGATGCTCAATCAAAAAACTCTATAATCTCATCAACTGCTATCAATAATTTTAATATATCATGACTTTGTAAATTCTATAATTCAATATTTCCAAATAAACATAACATAAATTGTAATTAGAATCCACTTTTAAAATGAAAACAATAAATTTTCTTATACAAACATTCCACTTTCTTTCTCAGTCCATTCATTACAAAATGTAGAACGAAAAGATTGAGATCTAGGTACATAAAATATTTGAATTAGCATAAATTTCTTTGATATTTAGATCTACTCCAGAATAAATAAAACATCATACCAGATTCTGTTTCAATGTTTCAAAAAATTTTTTTCATAGTCGCTAGATGACTAATTTTGATGACATTGTTGTAATATAAATAATAAGAAAATCAGAGTTTGGAGTTGGTGCCTTATTTAAATTGTTTTATTGATCATGTAACTATAGATACAGTCTAACTTCGATATACCGATATTCGATATACCCATATACTATTAAAAACACGATATACCGATAAAATTTTATTTTCCCACTATATGTGAGGACATATAAATATCGGTATAACTTTGATATAACGACATTTTCTAAAAATTTCAGACATAAGGTTTGACTGTAGTTTTAATTACCGAATTCGGAATAGAGAAAATTATACAGGGCATATTATATCCGGATTTTTGGATATTAACATATTAACATTTAAATTATAAATTATTTATTGGCGGTACAAATGCCGAACTTGTTTCATGATATCCATTTGCCCATTAAAAAAAATGAAATTTTAAAATTCGAGAAATCATGATTTATTAACTTTTAAGCAATAATAAAAATACAACCAGATACATAATTACTTGAAGAAAATGAAAATAGAAAGTTCTTTTTTTTGAAATTGCTCAATATAAAAAAAAATTCCTGTAGAGAAGCAGTTAGAAAGCTTACCAAATGCTTGTTGCAGTTCTTTTTAAAAAAATCGAACTCTAACTATTTCATGAAAGAGACAGTGTTTTTAGAATGTTTTTGCAGAATTCAGAATGAAAAATGATGAGAAGAATCCAAATTTGTGAAATTATAAAAAAATATAAAAAATTTATTATAAAAAACCAATTCTAATAGTGTCACCACCGGTTTTTGACGTTCAGTCAGGTAGGATCGTTAACAAATGATAGATATTATGACGTTAGATATCAGGCGTTAAAGCAAATCGGTTAATGTATGTACAAACAATAAGCAATTGATAACGATAAGTAAATGATAACGATGTGAAACGTGTATATATTAATCTGTTTATAATCGATATGTAACAAAAGGTCGATAAAAGATAAACACTCTAAAGAAATAAACGAGTTGTTATAAATCGGAAACAAACAGGCTGGTTTATTAACACTTGAATAAAATACGATATTACTGCCTCTATCGACGTTCTGTAATATCCATCTATTGAAAATAAAACCTACACGAACTTCTCTAACTACTCCTCCACCATCAGTTCTTTCTATATGCGAATCTGACTATCGAGCAGATTTGCCACCCGGCCCGGCCAATCTCGCCTCGTGAAGATTGTCTATTAAGCCACCTTTAATTCAGCCACTTTCCCACCACTAAGCTTCCGATTTTATCTAATCATTAAATAACTAAAAATATCTCTATGTAACATAACTAAAAATAAACCGATATCAAATAATAAATAATATAAAATATAAATAAAAAAAAAGAAAAAAAATATCCTGTGACAATAGCTTAATATGTTGATCACGAAAATAATAAGCTTCATTAATCCATTTAAGTACATTTTCCCAAACTTTAAAAGCATTCAATTGAACATTGTCATGTTGAAGTTGAGAAACCAGTCATTTTACTAAAAGTAAAAATCGAAATTTTTCTCTGGTTCTCCCGACGTAATTTTAAGAAAGAAGAATATTCTTAAAACTTGTTTTATATATCATGGTAAAATTTTGTTCGCATCCAAATTTTTTTTTTTTTTTGTTTTCAATCAAAAACGACACCAAATGAGGGATTAATTCATTAAGGCCAAGTTCACTTGATGCAATTAAAAATTTCAAAAACTCCTTCAAAAATAGTTTCATTTCTGCACTTGTAATCCCCATGTTGTTATTTGGTTGGATATTGTGATAAAGTTTGTTACTTGTATATCGGTAGGTAAATTTAAATGTATCATATTCTTCTAAAGACCTTCCTCCATAGATATATCTAAAATGAATATTTCCATATAAGTATTTAATATATATATATATATGTTTTTTTAAAAAAAAAAAAATCATCATAATTTATTATTTCAATTCTCCTTACCTCAATAAATAATTGAAATATTTCAGGACAAATTGTTTGGTAATTTAATATGTTCATCATTTTTATTTTTATTAACGTCAGTTGATAAAACTCTTTATAAAATAAGGAGGAACGATAATTTAAAATGACCATACGTGCATAAAAAATTTTTACGTAATGGTCGTAACGAACCCAATAGCTTATTATCATAAAATTTATTATCTTCTAAAATTTCAAGTAAATTTCGTACTTAAAAGAAATAAATACAAAAATTGCTAAACGCCAACAATACGCTAACTTTTAATATACTTGTTCGGAAAATCATTCGGCCCGAGAATCAAGGTGGTCCCGTGATTCTTATTCTTATTATCGCCTTTCAAAAATTTTTTAACGTACACTTCGTCCTCAAAACACATTTTCGCAAATATAAAACATCTTTATTAATAAAAAATCATTCATTTTTTATGTCACTTTATCATGTCATTATCAAAGCCCGTTAATTCAAAAATTTCGACAAAATTCATGTAACAGTAGATTTATGAAACCAAAAACGGAGGAGTAAATGTTTATCTTCTTTGAGTTAGCTGATCAACAATCAAGCACCAATGAAATACTCAACACAATCAGAATTAGTAAAATGCTCTCTCACTTTTTAGTTTACAGAAAAATCAATCTTGATTTTTTAATTTTAGGTAGATTATCTTGGATAATTTCCATGTTTTGAGGCTATAAATACCGGGGATATGATACATTTACAGGGATAACATGAAACAAAAAAATACAGAATAAATTTTTTATAGGGGCTAGCTGGTTTCATTTTTTTTTTTTTTTTTAGACGCAAAACATATCGATATAACCAAATTAGACAACCCACATCTACTTCTAGCACTGACTCACAAATCCTATTAATAATGCGACACAATGTAACATTAATAAATCCCTCAACCTCCTCCTAATATCATTCCTTCTATTGAAATAATACTTAAAAGGCAAGCTCATATTTAAACTCCTCCAGCCCCTGTTATAAAAACATCCCAATTCCGATATGTGGCAACGTCACATTAAAAAAGTCAGCAAAAAATGAAATACTAGTGTAAAAGAATTGCAAAACACCCAGAAATTTCTTGAACAAGACAAAATCGGCACTCTCAAAGGCAAGAATAACTGAAAGCACAAGTAAATACAAATATGTAGAACATCTTCATAACGAGAAATTTCTTAACAGATAAGCAAAATTCGAAATGTTTTAAGCTGATAAATTATAAATCATTAAGAAAAGAATGGAAGAATTCTCACTAGCATACGAATCATCTGATGCAGGTGGTTCTTTTTCAGATATCTCGGATGACACCAAACAATTATTACGCAGATTACACAAGCGTCCTATGATGAAGGATCCTTCGTCAAGCTACCACGATACCGTATTTCCCTAAGAAGTTTCATCCTTCAACCATGCGCCCGATGACCATCAGGAAGGCAAAGCCTCTTTTAATTTATTTTTTTACTTTTTTAGTCAGTGTTATTAACATCCTTAGTACTGACAGCATTTATGTATGGCAGTTCCCTCGAAAAATACGGATCTGAACTTTTTAATTTAGATTGCTTTACTTAATTTGTAATTCCTTTTCGTTGCCTATTCTAGTGACACCATTTCACTAGATTTAAGTTTCTTTTTTTAACGAAAGGTGGTCCTGATGTTTTCATGGGAGAACAATTTTAGTAGGATGTTTATCTAGAATTCTGGATAGTTTCTTTATACTCGATTCTCCATGTATTTAACCAAATTGACCTACTTCAAATCAAATAAAATAAATAACAACATTATTGTTTTTTTTTGTCTAAACAATATTTGTTAAATTAGAATAATTGCGTATTTTTTTAAGGAAAATACGCAATTATTCTACGCAATTATTCTAATTTAATAATTATTTGAACTATCTAAATATTTAACATTGATTTTTATTAGTTGATTAAAAATAAAAATAAAAATAAAATTTAATCGCAATAACAAATTATTTATTTTTTAAAAAAAATAATTATTCTATTTTATATCGATTTCATAACTATTTTGTAATAAGGATAAACTTAAGTAGTAAAGAAAGAATATTTTATTGACGTCAAGCATTTTTCACTTTATTTTATTTACTATTAATTCTTTACTTTAGCACATCATGATACATAGACTTTACACAATCCACGCTCAATATGAACAAAATATTACAAATAATGTTTAACTATATACTGTACATTATACACTATTATATAAGATCAAAGATAAGATACGCTTTTGAAACAATTAGTAGGTACTGTAAGTTGTATATCTATAAAAAACCTTTATTATCTCAATAAGCTAAAAGGCAAATAATCTAAGTAATATATGCGTAAAGACATGGGAACAATAACTTAAAATAAATTTTATATGAGCACGAAATATTTTTACGTCAAGGTCATTACCAACTTCAACTGTAATATCATACTGTAATATTCGCCATCATTTAAAATTCAAAATTACTACTGTACCACATTTCCTAATAGTCGTCCATTATTATGTAGAAGAATGATCTAAGTCTAAAATTGTATAGAAATTCCTTACTATTTTTTTATCGCTTTTCACAAACATTTCGTAATGCATAAGAAATTTGGATTGTTTTTAAATATACATTTATAATTTAAAAATCGTCTGGATTTTACTGATTGTTCTATGAAATTTTTCGGTGTCACAGAAAACTTAATATTATTCATAATCCTATGAAAATATGGATGTTGGCTTTTCCAAAATATTTTAGGAATAATATCCTGTAAAGTACAAGTAGAAATCAATTTTAGCTAGCTGCGCAATCAACATCGATTTCACGCCCGATCATATCAAAAAAAAAAAAAAATTGACGTTAAAAAAGGTGTGGAAGGGTAAATTTTCTTATAATATGATTGTGTGATAACAATTTTTTATTCTAAATACTAAATATATATACGTAGGTGAAATACTAGTGTAATTGGATTATTCTTTATTTAATGTATTTTCTAGATTAGCGAATAAGATTTTACTTTCATTTATGTTATTTTACAAAATATTGAACAGTTAATTTCTTTATGCGTATATCATGCAAAAGTAACCTGGAATTTTTTTTTTTAATTAAATAGTTCCCCCTTAAGAGGTTTATATTTGGCTATATTTTGAAACCCAAAAACCGGACCAGGATCAGAATTCTTATGTAATTGCGTTTCCAATATTAGAAGAAAATACCTTGTTCCTCTTGCTCTTACTCTAGTTTTTCTTTTTTGGCTTAATTCTCCTTTGAATTTTCTGCTTTCCTTTTAGAGCCTGATCTAATAAAATATATAAGATGCAAAATAATGCGAATTTCTTGTTCGGGAGGTAAACCATTGGAAATACTTACCAGTGGTCATGAGCAATGGTGTTTGCATGAGAATAGATATAACTATCAGCAGATTCCTTATCAATCTTACTTTTAATATTATCTTCTGCATTCAATAATTCACCACCAAGTTCCTTCTCAATGTTAATAGATTCATGGGTGAGTGTTTTCATTTTTTTTTGTCATTTGTGTAACTGGTAGGAAGAGTGACTTTCCATAATTTGAGTTTGTGCGAAGGATTACTCAGGGATGCCTTTTTTTAAATTTTATCCCAAAGATGTGAAATTTTCATTGAAGTTCACATCTCATTAGAAATATTAACTATAAATTTTTCTGTAATTTTACCACCTAAAATAAGATAAAGTACCATGATATAGGTATACCTGCAAACACAAAAATTGATAGTTAGAAATAAAGTTTGAAAAAGTAATAACACAAGTAGGACATTTTTGATATAATGTTAAACCTAGCAGGTATGTGTAAAAATAGTGAAGAATAACTAATTATTTATCTCATATATATAATGAATGATTCTTGATAAATTATTACAAACTGATTAACTGAGAGTCAGTATGAATTGAAATGTGTCATAGGATCTGAAATCACATTTATCAGTCACACGTTACAATAGACAAGATATTACACAAAATTTGCAAGGGAGCTTACAATTCTATTCAGAAATTCCATTAGGCGGGGAACACAAACATTTGGTGAGTTTTAAGGTCAATATTGTTTATTTCTGACTCTTCATGTTCTTTGCATAACTGACAACCATTTTATTATATTCAGAATATCGATGTTGGGACAAACAAAATCGGATTATTAATATTATATTAATATAGATAACTTAGACTTAGATGAACAAAACATCCAGTAGGCATTAGTATAGAAACTCTACTTCACTTTGTAAAACATTTGTGTATTTTTGAATCTTGGTTTATCTTTTACATCTAATTCTGATTGTAACATTTTGTTACAGTTTTTTATTATCTATCAAAAATTAGTATGTTTATGAGTCCAAAGACGTAATACAGCAAATTATTGATAAATACATATTATTGGATGGGAGAGTAGCTATATCAGTCACAGGACTGATAAAAATAGGCCATGTAGTAGCCATTTTTACCAATCAATGAAGGGTCATGTGGCCAATACAATAAAAATGTTATAATTCTGGCATTTTTGATTTACGCCATTTTTTTACTCCACTTTATTATATCAATCATATGTTATTGCTATGGCTTATAAAAATATCGGTTTAAAAATATACATGATCCTATTTGGCTGAACGATAATTATATATTATCGTTTAGTTCATATTAGCTCTGTTCATTTTCAGTGTTTATACAATGCAACCATGTTCTGAACTTTTAGCCCAATTTTTTTTGGATTTTTTGGTCAAACGCCAAAAAATAACCAATAATTTCTGTTTACGTAACATTTAGGAAAAAAATATATATCAATATGAGGAGTTTGAACTAAATTTCAATCTAAAGCAGTTCAATTTGTGATCGAAAATAAAAAATTTTATTGGATAATTTTTGTACAACAAAATCTGACTGAATAATGCAACCGACTGGAAATGAACAGGGCTATTGAGAGTTAAATAAGTTTATGTATTTGTTTTAAAAAAATTATATGTAAAAGTTTAAAAAAAGTTTATTATATAAACATTCAAAAAGTTTATATAAAGGTATAAATAAGTTTATTTTAAGTGATTGCTTTATTTTTTTTGATCAAATATGGATTATTGTATATCTGCATAGAATAAATGGATAGGATGTCCAATATGAACCTATGTGACTAAATGATAATACATCTTAAAGGGCAAATTATCTTAAGAAGGCATTTAATATAGTTTTAGTAAAAGGCTCCAAAATGATTAGAATATCTAATGACATTGGCACACAGCGCTGGTGACAAAAGGTCGCCAAACAACATCAAGAAATATTAATTTTATTATAATAAATCAAGATTTAAATCTATTTAATTTAGCTCTTGACGTTAATTTACAACAAGATATTTTTGAACCAGTTGAGCAAAACATACAACATGAATTTGACGAAAGAAATAACAAAAATATTAATTTGAGAATAGATGATATTGAAAAAGAAGTATATTCAGAGATAAAGTGTAAATCAATTTCAATAATGGTTGAAGTAAAAATTATTAAAATAAAAGAACTTTTCAAGTAACATGGAATAGGTTAAATAATACATTCTATTAAATTGCTAAATTTCTATAGCAGCATATCCAAAAAATTCTCATGCACGTCTTAAAACAAATATTTTTAATTGTTTTAAAATTAAACTAAGTAATGGGATCTGTTGCAATATCTGAAGCACTTATTTAAAATCACGCATTAGGCACGTCACCAAAGCTTCCCCAGTAACACCAACAAATTTTCCACCCCCACGTGATTTTGTAAAATTCATCACCGGCATCACACCCCACCGCGTTTTCACTGTTTATATTTATCTGAGGGACTTAGGTTTTTTTTTTTTTTTGCCTCACAAAATTTATTTTTTCACATCCCCTTAAATATCACCGATCACGTGGGGGTGGAAATTTTATAACGGGACATCGTCACCAAAATCTGATCACGTGATAATGATCAATAATACATCTTATTTAATCACGCGTGCGGACAGATATACCTTGCATTACAATGTGTCTAACCAAAGATGTCTGAAACGTAGCTGAAGACAAATAAAGAAAATGCTGTAGGATTTAAGATTGCATTGATTATTTATTGATCTTCATGATCACTTTCTGGTGATGCTGGAGACATTTAAAGTACGTGAAAAATCGCATGACTAGTACATTATTCCCTTTAATAAGGTATGGAACGTACGTAAGATAAAATTTTTTTCTTCTATATTATTCTAAATGCAAATCAATTTCATACTTAAAGAGATACTCCCTAATTATAAGAAGCCACTTATCAACTTATTAAAGAAATATAGTGATACCTGTTTTACTTCTGATTTAGAAACAAGAATCAATCAAAGTCCATTATTTTATTTAGACGAATCACTTCTCCCATCTGCTTCAATAATGATTACAATATTTTTTATTAAAGAATCTAATCACTTGAAATGGGCAAAGGATTAAGCCAGTTATAATCTGTCTGATTAACTGACAAACTTCTCTCTGAGAAAATTTGTAAGTTGAATTTGGAAGTTGAAAAAATAAAAAGACCACTTTCTCACTCCCAACATTGGATAATTTAAGCAGAAACTCTCCAACCTATTTTCTAATTCCTCCAATTGTTTTTTATGTGAAGACTCATTAGAAACCAATAATCATTTCTTCTGCATTAAACCTTTATCTCTTATTTTTGAAAAACATGAATAAACCTTACAACTATATTACAAATTGATAAGTATCATCGTACCAAACAAGGTTAAACAATCTAAGATTTTCAAATGGAGTAAATCAAACTTTTCATCAATAGATCGCAATTAATTTATTACATAATCTGATTCTGGAATAATTATACAAAATATTTACAGTGCACAAAACTCTTGTTCCCTTTTCTTTATAATTTACACTTTGGACACATAAATTACTATATGGAAAGCAAGAAACACTAAGTTTAAAGAAATTAAACAACATTTTAACATAACGAAGAGTTCTTTCAAAAATTATAAACATCACCATCATCATTGACTACTAAGTCATCATTACAGGCAAATCATGTGTTGCTGGATATTCAAATCCATTCAATGATTTTCGTCCAAAAAGTGACAGAAATTCCTTCTGGATTCGATTTACAAAATTTTTTACATAGTGGTCTGTATTTTTCTTTTTTGTTTTTCAATTTTCCTTCCATTAATCTTTCTTCTTTTCCATTTCTACTTTTGATTATTAATTCACTGCTCTGTTACTATCTTAGCGACTCATTTCACTTAGGGTAATTCTTTTTCTACAAAGGGTGATATGGCTGCTCTAAATAGAAAAACTGAAATTCAGAAATCTTTTTCTAAAAATTTAAATTATTTAAGGAATCTATTGAATGTACGAAAAAGATAAAAAAAATTCGCTTCCATATTAGTAAATCATACAAACTTATAAAATAGATTTTTCTGTTATACAAACCAGGGATGAAATTAGGGATGGAACAACTCACTCAGTTCAGTTCCATAATCGGCTTTTGACATTTCGGTCCAGAACCGAGTCAGTATGCAAACCAAATGAAATGAACTGACTCAAGTCGCTCGATCCTGAACTTTTTCCATCCCTGATGAAATATCAAAAATGAGACAGATTAAAGAATTATTAATTGTTTATGATATACAGTCTTTTAGGATTTTTAGGATCAATTAACTATGTATCAAACTCTAACTGAAAATGTATACAATGCACAACAATAAACACATTAAAGTCTTTTCTTAAAAAAATATATATTATTTATTGCATTTACTCTAAAAAGAGATAATATTACAACGAAAAAAACGTAATTGTAAGGAATAAGGCAAAAAGGCAATGCCATCTGATTTAGAATTGAATAATTAATGAGCTAAAAAATAGATAAAATTAACCATAATATTCAGGTTAACCTTTGTGTGAACAGAATATTTGACTCACAAATTGCACAATAATACTGTTACTCACTTTTCCGGATTTAGTAAGGACGTTAGTTGTATATTAAATCTAATTACTTCTTCATGCGTATTTAAAATTTCATTAATTTCTTTATTAGTTAATTCATAATCTTCGATTAATTTTTGATTAATTTTTTCCAATTCATTAGCGTTAGAAGCAGAATCGTTATCACCTAATATAACACTTTTGTGTTTTTCCAGCATATTATCTATTAAAAGCTTGCCTTTTTTACCAAGATCTTTTTTTTTAACAGTATCAATTAATTCTTTCAGTTTGGTATTTTTAGTCTGTATTTGAGGAAGCAAAATATTGGTCTCTCTTATTCGATTTTTTATCACTTCACCTTGTTGTTGAAGTTCATTAATGAGACCTTCCTTATTTTTCAATTGATTATTGAGGGAAGTAATATTCTCCTGGGAAACTTGATATTTCCTGGTTTCTTCATCCAAATTACTTTGTAATTTCTCAATAAGTTCCTCTCTATTTTCTAGTTCGTTATTAAGGGAAGTAAGATTCTCTTGGGAAATTTGATATTTTTTGGTTTCTTCATTTAAATTATTTTGTAATTCTTCAATAATTTCCTCTTTATTTTTCAATTCATTATTAAGGGAAGCAAGATTCTCTCGTGAAATTTGGTATTTTCTGGTTTCTTCATTCAAATTATTTTGTAATTCTTCAATAATTTCCTCTTTATTTTTCAATTCATTATTAAGGGAAGCGAGATTCTCTTGAGAAATTTGATATTTTTTGGTTTCTTCGTCCAATTTATTTTGTAATTCCTCAATAAGTTCCTCTTTATTTTTCAATTCGTTATTAAGAGAAGCAATATTCTTTTGAGAAATTTGATATTTTCTGGTTTCTTCATTCAAATTATTTTGTAATTCTTCAATAATCTCCTCTTTATTTTTCAATTCGTTATTAAGGGAAGCAAGATTCTCTTGGGAAATTTGATATTTTCTAGTTTCTTTATTCAAATTATTTTGTAATTCTTCAATTATTTCCTCTTTATTTTTCAATTCGTTATTAAGGGAAGCGAGATTCTCTTGAGAAATTTGATATTTTTTGGTTTCCTCATCCAATTTACTTTGTAATTCTTCAATAAATTTCTCCTTACTTTTTAGTTCGTTATTGAGGGAAGCGAGATTTTCTTGAGAAATTTGATATTTTTTGGTTTCCTCATCAAATTTATTTTGTAATTCCTCAATAAGTTTCTCCTTATTTTTTAATTTGCTATTAAGGGAAGAAAGATTCTCCTGATATTTACTGATTTCTTCATCTTTATTTTTTAATTTATTCAAACAATCCTCCAACTTGTTTTGTAAATCTCTAATTTGTTGCTCTTTTTGTTGCTCAAGCTTATTAATAAGACCTTCTTTCTCTTTTAATTTGTTATTAAGGTTTTTAAGATTTTCTTGTAAAATTGTCTGTCCTTTCTGAAGATTTTCTACAACGGTTTGTAGTTGAGCTTTCTCATTTTGAAGTCTATTCTTGTTTCTACTGATCTCTTCAAGTTCATTTTTAAATTCCTTAGCTTTTATTTCTTGATTTTTTAACGATTGCATTTCCTTTTTCAAGTCATCTATTTGCTTTCTAAGTCCAGATGTACCAGTTTTAGAAAAATTTTTTTCGTGCTCTAATTTTTTTTTGAGTTTACTTAATTCCGCTTTTTTATTTTGAATTTCAGTTAATGATAATTTAATGTTATCTAATTCATTTTTCAAGTTGTCAGATTCTTTTTCTTTCGTTTCCAATTCCGTATTGATTTCTTCCAGTTGTTTTACCGATTGTTCTACATCTTTCTCTTTATCTAATAACATTTTTTTTAGGTTCTCTATTTCTTTATTTAATTCTTCTTTTTCCATTAATTTTTCGGTAGTAAAATTTTCTAGCTTCTCTCCAGTAAAGGATTTTAGTTTCTCTTCTTTTTCTTCTAATTGCTCCTTAGTTTGTTGATAAGCAACTTCTTTTTGTTCCAATTTTGCATTTAATTCATTGACTAATTTTTTCAAATTATTTGTTTCTTGCTCCAAATTTTTTATTTCTGCTTCCAAATGATTATTTTTTTCTACTAACTCCACTTCTTTTGCAATCAAGTTACTTTCTTCTTTTTCAAGTTCATTAAGTTTAGCACTTGACGTTAACTCTTCAATCTGTTTAATTTGATTTTGAAGAGCTTCCTTTTCTTTAACTATTTTCCAATTTTCTTTCCATGCTTTCAAATTATATCTACCTTGAAAGGCATCAACAGAATTCAATGTATAAATCCCAAGTTGATCATATATTTTTTTTACTTTAGCTTCTGATCTCTTATCAGCTAAGCAACGAAAATTTGTAATACAATCAGGTAAGAACTCCAAACCAGAATCTATATCAGTATTATTGATACTTAAATTCTTTAATTTAATCATACTTTTTAAAGGTTTCATACTACCATAAAAATTGTTAAATTTGCCTTGCTGTATTCTATCTCCATCAATGCTTCCAATAAGTAGTTCCTTTAAATTAACAAATCGACTGAAATAATTTAAATTCTGAGAAAATGAATTGTCAAGCAAATTTAGATATTCTAATTTTTCACTATTTACAATAGGTAGCCTTATATCAATAAGTTGATTACAATTAGCTGTGATAGATTTAATATATATACAATTACTTAAATCCAAACTAATTATTTTGTTTTGAGAACAATCAATCTCAGTTAAATGCTTATTTTTACTAATATCTAAACTAGTTAAATCATTTCCAGAACAATTTAATTTCTCTAAGTTAACAAACTCTGATAAATCTAAATGATTTTCTAAATTTTTCTTACTAATAACTAACATTGTTTCTTTTTCTCTTTCTTTTTTTGTTGGATAAGCCGTTTTTAAATATTTTTGTGCGTTTGATATAATATCCAAATAATTATTTTCAGTTAAAATACATCCAATTGAATACTTTTTTGCGTTAATATCAATCCATGATTTTTCATGACCTGAATTTAAAACACAAATAGCTATTTCAACATTATCTATATCAGATTTAATAGATTTAGTATTTGAAATATTTAAATGAACGCAATTTTTTGACCACCCAGCAAATTTAATTTCTATAGGTTTAAAACATTTAATAGAGACATCATATCCTTGCGATAACTGGTGTGAAGTTGTAATAGAATAAGAATTGTTGTGTTGTAATTTAATGGATTGCTTGACATATTCAACTTGTATTTCTCGATTATTTGGACCAAATACTGATAATTCTGAAGGATTTCCAATCATCATCCATAATATATAATAATCCTTTATATTTATTTTCTTTGTAGTTCTTATAGTAGCAGTAAATTGATCAATTTCATATGATCCAAATGTAACAAATATATCTTTTAACTTCTTTGAATTATTTTTTGAAACAATTGATCCAAAAATCTCATAATTTTTCTTTTCTACCGGTGGTCTTATACCTACAATCAATTGCTTGGTAATATCCGAATACTTTAAATCAATACTTCCGGTCATTATAATTCTAAAATTATTTCGCTTATTTAAAATTATATCTATTTCCTTCTTTTGTTTTACTTCAAGAATATCATATAAAGGAATTATATTATTGAATTCAATAATTTCTAAGTCATTATTTATATTTTGAACCCATTCAGATAAACGATTTCCTTCAATAATATCATCTCCTTTTGGCGTTAAAAGACACGGAATATTGAAATCTGCTAAATGAGATATTAAAGATTCGAATACTGGTGATTCTAAATCAATCCTTTTTGAAGTGTGTGACGAATTTTCTATGGTATTCTTAAGAGATTTTCCTAATATCATGCTTAATGGAATAAAATGTCCATAGTTTTCAAAAATTTCTTGTAAAAATATAAGTGGTTTCATATCTTCAAGTGCTCGTTCTATAATTAGTTTAAATTTCTCTGAAGGTTTAATGTTATCCCTATTTAACAAAACTTTATATTGCTCACATTTTACTAGAAAATGTGCATAATCCTCATGACTTAGATCATCTGATACCTTAATAAACGGAAAGGAGCTTATATCTTCATTATCTGAAAAAACGTTGTTATCTATTAACGTATCATCTAAGGTAGTTGCCGGTTTAACTATTCTTAAACAAAATTTATCACTTGAATTTACATTAGGAATATTAATTAAATCAATAGCATTTTCCTTGCTAATTCTTAATTTAAGCTTTTTATCAATTATTAAACCTCGATGAAGTTGAAATTCTTTAACCCATCTTATATATTTTGTATTATTAATCCAATTTTCTAAAGTTAATTTCTCTTTAAAATTAGCAACTCCAGGTTGTATCTCTTCTACTAATGATATTGTATCGGATTTTAATTGATAAATTGGAACGAGATTATTATAAGAAATTATTTCAACTGTATCATCTTGATATAAATCATTCATCCATTTGGTTAATTTTTCATGACTATTCAAATTTATTCCATCCGGCGTCAATATTTTTGGAAAGAAATTCAAAGCGGATAAATTATTAAAAGGAATTTCTTTTCCATATTTTGCTGTATTATATATCCAGGTTAAGTAAGTAATAAAAATGTCGATTTGTGTTGAAGTAAACGATTTAAGGCCATCGATAAATAATTTGCCACCAATGAAAATCTTTCTTGGAAAATGATGACCATACATATCGTATAACTTTCCTTTATCGTCATTTATAAAATTTGAAAACGTTTTTGATAAATCGGCAGTATAAGTAATTTCGGCAACAGGAAAATTAATACATATATCCGATGGTCGTAGAGATTCGTCAAGTTTAACATCATTATCATCTGAATTAAAATCTAATAAATTTATACGTGAGTTACGATCGTTTATGGAAGTATACACTAAAGGTTGACCCTCATATAATCTCATATTTAATTCACCATCTTCAGTAAATACAGCTTGTTTACTTGGTTCTATGTTGTACCCATTCAAGAATAATCCATGATTCAAATTAAATTGTTGAATTATTTGTTTTTGTTTAGATAATGATGACTCCGAATATTCCGGATCTAGCGATGATATCATCAATTTTAAATCTGTAACAACTTTCCGAATAGTCGGTCTCTTATCTGAATCACCATTCCAACATTCTAAAAAGATTGTCATTTGTTAATTTTAGATTGTGTGCAATTAACGCAATTAATATAAAAAATATTATTACTTACTTTCATAAAGAGTATAATAATCATTAGGTGTACCATCTACCATGACTTCTCTTAATCCTTGCGTAATTTCTCTTGCCAAAAATAAATTGTATTCTTTATCAGAAAAAGGTTTTTTCCCACTAGATAATTCCCATAACAATACTCCAACGCTGTAAACGTCGCTTTTCTCGTTTAACTCAAATGCACCCGAAGACATTTCTTCAATAACAAATCCTCGTGGATCAGTATAAGGGATTGTATCTAACCAAGCTTGACTAGAATCTTTAATACGTTTATTTAATCCAGAATCTGCCAACTTAATGGAATTTTTATGTACAAGTATACTGCCTGAATGTAAATCTTTATGTACGATTCCCCCCTCGTGCAAAAATTCTATTGCTCCTGATAATTGAATGACTAATTCATATTTGTCTCTCCATTTTAACGAAAGGAAATTCTTTTCCAAATAATTACGAAGTGTGCCTCCTTCTGCATATTCTACTACCAGCAAATAATTATCTAAAACATAATATAATGTTATTTTTAGAATACAAATATGATAAGTTATAACGTTGGTAGTTTAAGTAAGACGTCCCGTGAAAAAAAATTATTTACCTGAACTATTCTTGGTTATTCCATATAATTCCATCATTACGTCATTGATATCATTATTCGCACGTAGTTTTATCTGTAAAAAAAAAAAATAAAAAATTTTTTAGTGATCATGTGAGACTTGTAAAATTATTACAATGCGTATTTTTTTTTTTGTTGAAATGGAATAATTGTTTTACACGATTTTTTAGAAAAAGAAATCTAAATACCTCATGTGCAATTTCCCTGACATTATCGTCATCTAATTTAAATGACTTTAATGTTACAAGTTTCCCATTCTTTTTCCAATTCGCTTTGTATAATTCACCTATCTCTTCTATGTTGACAAATTCGTTACGATCATAATAATTTATATTCGCTTCCTTAATACGTTGTTCCATCGAAAGTATATCAGTAGTAGGAATGTAGAACACAGTAATTTAGGATGAGAGACGTTACAAATTATTGTTTACAACCGAGATTTTAAAATTTCTCTATAATCACGTGACGTATCATCCGTGAGACAAAAAAAAATGAATGCTCATTTTAATCACTTTAAATAGGTTCATTTACTGCATGCGATGATCTTTCATATGATACAATTTTGGGAAGAATTATAAACGGACAGTTATACTTCAACAAAAAAAGAATAGACTTAAAAGCTATGTAATCACATATGTCATAATTGTCTTTGAATATTACATGTTTGGAAAGTTAGAACAATGAATAATATTAACAATATCACCTTATCAGTAAAAAATTAAAATAAAGTTCGAATTTATAATTTCTGTAACGAGATTATCACTGCGAAAGATTATCTGATATTCTAATTCAAAATTTTTTTATTATACGACTTTATTTAGAAATATTATAAAGTGCATAATTGCATATCACTACGTATAAGATCATATGTTATTATATTAAAAATAAATATTTTCAATTCAAAATTTTGCTTCTATAAAGAATTCTCTAATAAATTATTTTTTATAAACACGTATTGCGTTAGTTTCACAAAATCTAGATAGCAAGGAAAGGATTTTCCTTCTTTATAATTAAGTCTTCTTTCATCATCTTTCATGGTATATATGTTTAGAGCGAACTAGCTGTAGCCTGTTGTGTTGCAACAGAATTATAATATGCTGCTTATCTACAAAATTTACACCCATGGACTTTTCCCTTTTCCTGTTACAGGCTTGTTTTACTTTACATAACCTTCAAATATTTCCTGAAAGGAAAAAAAAAATTACGATAAGAAATGAACAATAAAAAAAATAATAGCAAAAAAAGTCTTTTTGTTGGCGTTAATTAATTATTAATAATTAATAAATTTATTTTTCGGCTTTGAACAGAAAAAAAAAATAAGAAAAATGATTTAAAAAAAGTATGATGGCTCCGAAATTTTTATTTATTTGTATTGTGTAACTTATTTTTAAAGTACTTTGTTAAAATATAATTGTCGTGAGCGGCAAAAATTTTTTTGTCATATTTCATGAAATTCTTGTGAATTTCCACGGATTTTTTGTAAAATCTATAAAAATTACAGCAACTTATTAAATTATCCGACTTTTAACCCATAACTGATAATATTAATTAAAAAATAACCCGATTGAAATGATCGGTTAATTTATTCTTTTTACCATTCAATTTACAATTTATAAAATTTGTAGTTTATAGGTGACAGGTGACAGCCACCATACCCATTAAAATTTCACGCGTTTCAATGTTACACAATTCAAATTATTTAGACTATTCTAAACGTTAGTTTAATATATAGATGTAATAAATATACATTTTCAAATTAGCGTTTTTTTTTAAAATGTGTATAATGATTTACTTGGTGTTATGGGGAAATTATTATGGTCTTTTTTTCCACAGTCATTTATAACTATATAATATAACGAAAATAACTATAAACTTGAATTATTTTTTCGCAACCAAACCTATTTTTTTAAACAAGATACTGCGCCACGCAGTGTGAAAAATTATACAGTTGGCGACAATTTGACGTTGGCATTTCATGAAATATTTCTCAAATTAGCAATTTCCCCTTACTTTATCCATTTTATTAAATGTTGATTCCTATATTTTACCATATTATACTATAAAATTTCCCATCGTTACCTGCGTTTGTTACGGGAATGATTTCAAAGTGATGTTAACGAGCGAAACTGTTTGGAGATTGGCAAAACATTTAGTCTTTTGAGGTCAAATTACGAAATTTTGACCCAAAGTTGACCAGCTTTAAAGAATAAATTACTTAATATTTGAGACTTCGTCCAAATTTATTTTTTTTAAAAAAAAATAAAATAATAAAATACACACAAAATTTACCTAATAAAAGTGCTTATTATGAATTATTATGAAATTTATTATTTCATAAACTGAATCCCACCAATTTCATTTTTTGGATCCATCTACATTTGAATATTATTCTATTACACATATTTAAGTATTTAATAAATTACAGTTACTGCGCGTAGCCGCGTACTGTGTGTAAATCACTCTTTGGTTTTGGAAGTTCGGAGATTAGATTTCGGAAGTTTCGCAAGCAAGTTTCCGCAATGTAGTATGACGTTCATTCATAGAATTATTGATTACATAATTCTAGCCCTACTTGGTTGAAAAGTCGTAAAATAGAAGAGATTGGGGAAATGCACAACATAAAACCAGTATATATATGGAAATATTGAAAGATGAATGCATTAATCAAATGCGTAGATTGATGATCGTTATGCCAATCATGATATCATATTGGTAATACAAACGTAAACTGATAAGAATCCCATTTTTTTCAAATTTTATTTTTTTTTGTTCAAAATCTTTAAAAAAAATGACGACCAGTTCCGATAACACAATTAATAATGAATGGATTCAATGGATCGAAGGTGGAATTGCTGGCGAATATATAAATTACCATGATTATAATGAATTTCATAATATGGAGCGTATTGGTACCGGAGGATTTTGTGAAGTTTATCGAGCTAATTTGGAGAGTTCAAATACCGTTGTTGCATTAAAATCTTTGACAAATGGTAATAATAACATGAAAGAAATTGTTAATGAGGTATTGAAACTAATTTAGCTATTACTTTCTAATATTTTTAAATTAATTACTAAAATAAATATATTTTTTTAGATAAGATTAATGCGTAAAGTTAATTTACATACGAATATTATACAATTTTTTGGTTTTACTAAAAAGAAAAGTAAGCATATTATTATATAAAAAATTGAATATATTTACGTCGAAAAATTTATTTACTAATTTTCTTCTGTAAAACGTACAGATAACGTTGATTCAGATTATCTATTCGTTCTTGAATATGCAGATAGTGGTACATTGAGAGATTATTTAAAAAATAATTTCGATAAATTAGATTGGGATATTAAATTACGCTTTGCAATTCAAATTGCTGATGCTGTCTCATGTATACATCACAAAAATATTGTTCACCGTGACCTAGTAAGTATTTCTTTTTACTTTTTTTTTAAAGAAAAATTTGCATATAACAAACGCATATGTCGACATACTAATTATTGATTATAATATCAGCATTCTAATAATATATTAGTTCATAAAGATAATATCAAATTAGCGGATTTTGGTCTTTCACGTAGAGCCGAAGTATCAAGTTCCATAAAAAATATTTTTGGAATGTTACCTTATGTTGATCCACATCACTTCAAAAAGAAAGCAAACGATGATAATAATAATCGTCCGAATAAAAAATCAGATGTGTATAGTGTTGGCGTTCTTTTATGGGAAATATCATCAGGAATAAGACCATTTAAATCTTGCAAAAGTTCTTTTGATGAAATAACACTAATGCTAGAAATTATGGATGGTAAAAGAGAAATTCCAGTTGCTGGTACACCAGATGAATATGTTAAAATCTACTCAAGTATGAACCTTAATTCATTTATTCGATTCGTTATTTTCTTTAATTTATAATACAAATACACATTTTTATATATATATATATATATTTTTTTTTTTCAAAAATTTCTAGAATGTTGGCAGGGCAATCCAGATAATAGACCAGATATGCGACAAGTATTTTCCGAATTAAAATCAATTAATTTAAATGGTCAAACCCCCTGGAATAATACAAACGCTATTAATGATGATTATAATAATTCATCAAATAGTTCGTCAAGTAGTTACTCATCAACATCAACTAGTAATTACTCGACAATCAACTCATTGTTATGTAGTTCATTGGATTGTTTATTAGAAATTGAAGATGAAAAATCAAAAGCCACTACAACTACAGTGAGATCAAGTAAGAATACGCTACTGAGAAATTTCCTGAAAGATCATAAGAAGAGTCTTGAACGAACGTAAGATCTACTTCGAGTTTATTAGGGTTTTATATTTTTATCACAAGCGTGAGCAGCGTGCCGCATAACTTTGATTTGGCTATCACTCTTTATATAAAGATTCAAATTTTTTATTTCTGCAAAAAGTAACACTTTTTATTCTTAAGACGCATTTTTGAATCAACATCTAATTATTATGATAATTGGTATATTGTCAACATAATTTTTAAATAGTTCTGTAGTGTGGCATCCTAAAAATACTAAAACTAGTAAAACGAACTTTGGTGTTTTTTTAAAGTTAATCTTTTACAATATATTAAATAGTAGTTTTACATCGTATCCCAATAACATGTGAATTACGTGATGCTCTCTTCGCGTTATAGTTAGTGATAATAAAAGATAAATTAGACAATAAAATATATTTTTTTTTTTTTGATATATTTATTCATGTTATTAAAAAAACTGTTCCGATAGGTGTACACAGTGAAATTCGATAAACCGGATTTGGGCCTAAACCGGACTTTTTTGCTGGAATCAAATCACGTATATTAAAATAGTTTCGGAGTTTACTAGTAAAAGCCCGATATTCGCTATAACGGATCAATTTATTTTATTTTATTTTATGTTAAAAATTTAGACAATGACGGGAGCATAACGAGAAAATGAGCTACACGACTAAAAAGACGAGAAAACCCAAACGAAACGAAATAACCCAAACTCCACGAGAGAGATCGTCCTGCCTGATATTTAAAAAACAATTCTAAGCATGACCAGCATTGTCAAAGAACGGAACCAAAGAAAAGTAAGAAGAAAAAAAAGAAAAAAATACAAAAAAAGAATTATTATCATTTAGTAAATCTATATAAGAATTAAAATGCAAAAAATTTGTCCATCCTCCCGAATGTAAATAATTGGAGGTAATAAGGACCAACCACAAAGGAATCTGAGGTATAACAGCGCGGAGCGTAGCCGAGGATCCAACAGTGAACATCGGTCCACAAGGTGAAGTTGTAGGATCGGCGGTAGGAGGTAAAGGGCATCCGTGAGGTCTAGGAGATCCTTGAGAAAGTGTAGAAGAAATAACACGATTTCTGGGAGGCCGTTTAACGCGTCGTTTTTTCTTTTTAGTAATTCCTTGTGTTCGTTCCCAGGCACGAAGAAGAGAATTATGTTGAGGCCAAATAGATTTACATAAAATTTGTTGGATTGAAAGAAAAAAATCAAAAACGATAGAACGCGTCGATTTTATATTAGTTGATTAATCGGGGGACTAATTAATGTAAAATTAAGTAAATTTCATGAGAGTCACCCGCAGTAAATGGAACGCTGTTAAAAAAAGTATAACGATTGACAGCGTCAGGGATAAAGGAATTGTTGTTTTGAGTATGGGAGTCAATTAAAGATATTTGTGTTTTATGTAGAGTGTCAAGCTATAGTAAAAAACTAAAAATGATTCGATAACCCGGATCACGTGACTTGATACGTTTGATAACCAACTAAATTGATATAGTGTGACAACCTTAGGCATCAACAAAATACTCTTTATTAATAATACAAATAAATACAATAATATGCTTGGTTTAATAATATACTATAAATAATATATGTTACGGAAGTCTAAATTTATTTCAAAAAAAGAATTAATTTCCTTTTTGTAAGTCAAAATTAACGGCCTTTTATAGTTTTGTCGATCAACCAAAATTATTCCTTATAAATTTGAATACTGCGCCTAATTGTGATCTTCAAACTGTCTATTTTTTATTTCAAATTCTAAAATTTTGTCCATAAAATATTGTAACCTCGTCAACATTTCCCAAAATTATTTCCATAAATCAACCCCTTAATCGTGAAACTTTAGTTTGTTTCATCAACGTCATGATCTACTGTAATACCTGATGTTCTAAATCACCTGATGTAAATGATTTACTAGTTTAACGTCATTGCGGACTCATGATAAAATAAACTAACTATATTAAATAAAATAAAATTTATACACTAAGTTTAAATATAATATTGCGCCCTATAATTAATAAATTACTATGTATACTACGGCATTACAATAGATAAATAGCCCTGTTCATTTCCGGTCGGTTGCATTTTTCAGTCGGATTTTGTTGTACAAAAATTATCCAATAAAATTTTTTATTTTCGATCGCAAATTGAACTGCTTTAGATTGAAATTTAGTTCGAACTCCTTCTATTGATATATATTTTTTCTTAAATGTCACGTTAACAGAATTATCTAATTTTGGTTAGTTATTTTTGGCGTTCGACCAAAAAACCCCAAAAAAATTTGGGCAGCTAAAAGTTATTGCGTTGTACAAACTGATCAGCCCAATCAAAATTAACTTAAATCTGACCGAAAAATGCGACCGACCGGAAATGAACAGGGCCATTCTTTTTTTTGTAATCGGATCCTTTTTTTTTTTTTTTGATCTTTTTATAATAATATGCTTGGCAAAATTATTTTAGGTTTTTATAGTTTGGATATGCATAATTTGGTTAATTTAAAGAAAAAAATTATTTCTGATAGTAAGAAAAAACAGAAGCAGGGTAAATTAGAAAACTTTAGTTGTTTTTAGTGTATGTAATATTTTGATAAATTAAATAAAGAGATTTTTAAGTTTTTAATTTTTGTTAAAAATTTGATATACCGGACTATCACATGATTTCTGGTGTATCGAAATTTTTTGATATCCCGATATTTCAGTGGAACCGATAAATCCGGTTTATCGAATTTCACTGTATTCCGTAGACAAGTTTGAGTTTAATAGATCTAAAGATCGTATTGAAATGTCTAAAGAATAATATACATTAATTATTAACAATTGACTCCATAACAGTATATTCTTTTAGCCCGGGAATTATTCTACTAATCCACAAAATCATGATCACGGGACCAACTTTTATTCCTTAGCGTCACATCTCCACTCCCTCTTTATTATACATTTAATTGGTATAGGTACGATACAGATGTAGTTGTAGTCACAAGATCGTTATCTTTTAGGCAAAATCATTTGCTTGAATTTTTTTGATTGTGCTGAATTTTTAAAAATTTGCCATGCATATAACAAATAAATGGGAAATGGGAACCGTTAGCCCGGTCGGTTGCATTTTTTTGTTCGGGTTGTCTGATTTTTATGTAACAAATAAAATAACCGACATCTTACCCATAAAGTTTTTTGGGCTTTTGATTTATTCAGTCGAACGTGTTTCACCAATAGAACGGTTTATTCTATTTTGTATATGACCGAAACCGACTGGAACTATATAGATTGTTGTGAGAAAAGATATAGTCAGAACTTGATATAACGATTTGTGATAAACCGATTTTGACCCATAACGACCTTTTTTCTTAAACCAAATCCACTTATAATAATTTTATCACAAAGTACCGATTTTATTAATATTACTGGTTCGCGATTATCCGATTTTATCCTAACTCTGGCCAGCATTATATTAGTTTGGCCTACATTATGTTTGCACACAGATCATTGATTCTATAAATTTTATTAAATTTTAATTAGAGAAGTTTTACACATAAATATACTTCTTTTATTGATAATTTTTTAATAAAAATACAGACATTTGTTATACCGAATATTCGGTATAACGATCCAAGATCACCTGAACGGAGGAGGGTTCGTTGTATTAAGTTCTGACTGTATATCTAGAATTTGCGTTGTGATCGCGTATTATCAATAAGATCAGATATCAAGGAAATCCAGTATTCAGGTGCCCGCTTTTCCAGAAGAGTTATAGCCAGATATGGGCAGACTCTCCAAGCTCGATTTCCGGTCAAAAAGTTCCAAATCTTGCTCCCTTACGAAAACTGGAAACCTGTACGATGGACATCGGGTGAGGAGGATCCTAACTTCTTCTCATTACTGGTAAGTGACAGTCCTTCGCTTCGCCCTGGATAATTAAAAATGCTATTTTAAATAACCATAATCATACTTTAATTTCAATAGATTTAATTAATTATTCAATTAATCAATAAAAACAATATGCATTTTTGTTTAATTTTACAAAGTTTTAAAGTATTTATACTGTAACTTCCGAAGGACCTGAAGAATTTTTTTTTTTATATTTAGAAATCTATCCAATAAAAATTTATGCCCGCATATAAACAATTACGTCATTGAATTTTATTATTATTATTATTATTATTTTTATTATTATTATTACAATATTATAAATGAAAAAAAACATAAAGTGTCATCGTAATATAATTGACTCACAATACACGCCGTATAATAATAACATCACTCACTATTCCTGATTTAGCAAGGGCTCGAGTTGGGTATCTAATCCAATAATTTCTACTTGCATATTCAAAATTTCATTAATTTCTCCATCAGTTAATTCATAATCTTCGATTAATTTCTCTTTAATTCTTTCTAAATCATTAGTAGAATTTTTATCATCTAAAATAAAAATTTTGTGTTTTTCAAACATATTATCTATTAAAAGCTTGCCTTTTTTGCCAAGATCATGTTTCTTAATAATATGATCAATTAATTCTTTCAGTTTAGTACTTTTGATTTGTATTTGAGGAAGCAAATTTTTTATCTTTTCTATTCGCTTTTTTAAATCTTTCCCTTGTCGTTGGAGTTCATTAATGAGACCTTCTTTACTTTTTAATTGTTCCTGAGAAACTTGGCATTTACTGGTTTCTTCATTCAGCTTAATTTGTAATTCCTTAATAAGTTCCTCGTTATTTTTTAATTTGTTCAGAGAATCTTGATATTTTTTAATTTCTTCATTCAGCTTATTTTGTGATTCCTTAATAATTTTCTCTTTATTTTTTAATTCGCTATTGAGGGAAGCAATAATCTCCTGAGAAGCTTGATCTTTTTTTACTTCTTCATCCAATTTAATTTGTAATTCCTTAATAAATTCCTCATTATTTTTTAATTTATCCAGAGAATCTCGATATTTTCTAATTTCTTCATTCAGTTTATTTTGATATTCCTCAATAATTTTCTCTTTATTCTTCAATTCGCTATTGAGGGAAGTATTAATTTCTTGTGAAATTTGATATTTTCTGATTTCTTCAATCAGCTTATTTTGCGATTCCTTAATAATTTTCTCTTTATTTTTTAATTCGTCCTTGAGGGAAGTAATAATCTCTTATGAAATTTGATATTTTCTAATTTCTTCATCCAATTTACTTTGTAATTTCTCAATTTGTCGACTTTTTTGTTGCTCAAGATTGTTAATAAAACCTACTTTATCTCTTAATTGGGTATCAAGGTTTTTAATATCATCTTGTAAAATTGTCTGTCCTTTCTGAAGATTTTCTACAACGCTTTGTTGTTGAGCTTTCTCATTTTGAAGTCTATTCTTGTTTTTTCTGATCTCTTCAAGTTCATTTTTTAATTCCTTAGCTTTTATTTCTTGATTTTTTAACGATTGCATTTCCTTTTTCAAGTCATCCATTTGCTTTCTAAGTCCAGATGTACCAGTTTTAGAAAAATTTTTTTCGTGCTCTAATTTCTTTTTGAGTTTACTTAATTCCGCTTTTTTATTTTGAATTTCAGTTAATGATGAATTAATTTTAACTAATTCATTTTTCAAGTTGTTAGATTCTTTTTCTTTCATTTCCAACTCCGTATTAATTTCTTCCAGTTGTTTTTCCGATTGTACTACATCTTTCTCTTTATCTAATAACATTTTTTTTAAGATCTCTATTTCTTTATTCAATTCTTCTTTTTCTATTAATTTTTCAGCAGTAAAATTCTCTAGCCTTTCCCCTGTTAAGGATTTCAGCTTTTCTTCTCTTTCTTCCAATTTCTGCTTGGCTTGCCGATAGTCAACCTCTTTCTGTTCCAATTTGGCATTTAATTCCTTGACCAGCTGCTTCAAATCATCCGTTTCTTGCTCCAAATTTTTCCTTTCTTGCTCCAGAAGCTTATTTCTTTCTAACAAGTCCTTCTCTTCTGCGATCAAACCACTTTCTTCTTTTTCAAATTCTTTAAGTTTGACGCTAGATGTTAACTCTTTAACTTGTTTAATCTGATTTTGGAGCACTTCCTTTTCTTTAACTAATTTCCAATTTTTTTTCCATGCTTTCATACTATATTTACCTTGAAAAGCTTCAATAGAACTCAGTGTATAATCCTCAAGTTGCTCATATATTTTTTTCACTTTAGCTTCTGCTCTTTTATCTGCTAAGCATCGAAAATTTTTAATACTATCAGGTAAGAATTCCAAACCAAATTCTATATCAGTATTATTAATACTTAAACTCTCTAGTTTAATTACATTTTTTAAAGGTTTCAAACCACCATGAAATTGGTTATATTTGCCTTGTTGAATTCTGTCTCCGTCTATGTTTCCTATAAGTAGTTCCTTTAAATTAAATAACCGGCTAAAACAATCTAAATTTTGAGAAAATGAATTGTCAAGTAAATTTAAATATTCTAATTTTACATTATTTGAAGCAGGTAATTTCAATTCATTAAGTTGGTTGCAATTAGCTGTGACTACTTTAATATTCAAACAATTACTTAGATCTAAACTAATTAATTTGTTTTGAGAACAATCAATCTCAGTTAACTGCTTATTTTTGCTAATATCTAGACTAGTTAATTCATTTTCAGAACAATTTAATTTCTCTAAATTAACAAAGTCTGATAAATCCAAATGATATTCTAAATTTTTCTTGCAAATAATTAACCTTGTTTCTTTTTCTCTTTCTTTTTTTGTTGGATAAGTGGTTTTTAAATATTCTTGTGCGTTTGATATAACATCTGAATAATTATTTTCAGTTAAAATATATCCCATAGGATACTTCTTTCCACCAATATCAATTTTTGATTTTTTATGTCCTGAATTTAAAACACAAATAGCTATTTCAACATTATCTATATCAGGTTTAACATGTCTATTATTCGCCATTGAATTTGAAATATTTAAATAAACACAATTCTTTGACCATCCGGTTAGCTCAATATTTATAGGCTTAAAACACTTAATAGAGATATCATATCCTTGAGATAACTGGTGAGAAGTTTTAATTGAATAGGAGGAATTGTTTCGTTGTAATTTAATAGATTCTTTAATACAATCAACTTGTACTTCTCGATTATTTGAACTAAATACCGATAATTTTGAAGGATTTCCGATCATCATCCATATGATATAACATTCCTTTATATTTATACTTGTATTCTTTGAAGTTCTTATAGTCGCAGTAAATTTATTAATTTCATATGATCCAAATGTAACAAATATATCTTTCAATCTTGAATTAGTTTTTGAGATGATTGATCCAAAAACCTCGTAATTTTTATTTTCTAATGATGGTTCTATACTTACAATTATCTGCTTGGTAATATTCGAATCCTTTAAATCAACACTTCCGGTCATTATAATCTTATAATTATTTTCTTTATTTAAAATTATATTTATTTTCTTCTTTTGCTCTACTTCAAGAATTTCATATAAAGGAATTATATTATTAAATTCAATAATTTCTATGTCATTATTTATATTTTGAATCCATTCAGATAAACCATTTTCTTCAATAATATCGTCTTTATGTGTTAAAAGACATTGAATACGGTAGTCTGCTAAATGTGATTTTAAAAATTCGAATACTGGTGGTTCTAAATTAATCTTTTTCGAAATGTAGTGTGAATTTTCTATTGTATTTTTAAGAGATTTTCCTAATACGATATTTAATGGAATAAGATGTCCATATTCGTCAAAAACTTCTTGCAGACGTATAAGTGGTTTCATATTTTCGATTGCTTTTTCTACAGCTTGTTTAAATTTTTCTGAAGGTTTAATATTATCCCTATTTAACAGAACTTTGTATTGTTCACATTTTACAAGAAAATGTGCATAGTCTTCATGACTTAGACCATCCGATATTTTAATAAACGGAAAAAAGCTTATATCTTCATCGCTATTAGCTAAAAAGATGTTATTATGTATTAAAACTTCTTCTAAGATAGTCGCCGTCTTTATTATTCTTAAATAAAATTCATCACTTGATTCTAAATTAGGAATATTAATTAAATCAATAGCATTTTCCTTGCTAGTTCTTAATTCAAAATTTTGATCAATTATTAAACCTCGAAGTTGAAATTCTTCAAGCCATCTTGCATATTTTGAATTTTTAACCCAATTTTCTAAAGTCAATTTCTCTTTAAAATTAGCAACTCCAGGTTGTATCTCATCTACCAATGATATTGTATCGGATTTTAATTGATAAATTGGAACGAGATTATTATAAGAAATTATTTCAACCGTATCATCTTGGTATAAATTATTCATCCAATCGGTTAATTTTTCATGAGTGTCCAAATTTGTTCCGTCTGATGTTAATATTTTTGGAAAGAAATTCAAAGCGGATAAATTATCAAATGGGATTTCTTTTTTATATCTTGTTAAATTATATACCCAATTTAAGTAAGAGCTAAAAATGTCGATTTGTGTTGAAGTGGCCGATTTAAGGCCATCGATAAACAATTTACCACCAATTAAGAATTTTCTTGGAAAAAGATGACCATACATTTCACATAACTTTCCTCTATCGTCATTCATATAATTTAAAAAAGATTCTGATAAATCGAAAGTATAAGTAATTTCGTCAACAGGAAAATTAATGCATAAATCTGATGGTTGCAGAGATTCGTTAAGTTCAACGTCATTAACATCGGAATTAAAACTCAACAAATTTTTACGTGAATTACGATCGTTTATGGAAGTATACACTAAAGGTTGACCCTCATATAAATTTATATTCAATTCGCCATCTTCAGTAGTAAATACAGCTTGTTTACTTGGTTCTATGCTATATCCATCCAAGAATAATCCATGGTTCAAATTAAAATGTTGAATTATTTGTCTTTTTTTATTAGATGATGATGACTCAAAATTTACTAGTGATGATATCATCCTGAAATGTGGATACAGAAATTTAGGTTAGGAGACGTGTTTTTTTTATTTTAATTTAATTTATTTTAATAAAAAGACGTGTTTAGTAGTGATTTTTATATTTTTTCTCACTTGTCACGTGACGAATAATTCGCGACTAAGAAATTCATTGTGATCACTTTAAGCAGGTTCATTCATTGAAAGCGATCTTTCATAGTGATACAATTTGGAAGAATTAGAATGGTGGGTTTAGTAAACAAGCAATGGCTCAAATTTATGTAACCTTAATGATCTTTTTCGAATACATATTTGGAATGTTAAACAATTAATATTTAGCCTAATAGCAAACCATATTAAGTCCGTTTAAAATTCATTAATTGGTTGATTGAATAAACTACGTAATTTATTTATTATTTATTATTTATTTTTTTCTTTTTGAATTCAATACTGCGTCTTTACTTATTATATACTAGCTATTTTCAATTTTTTTTTCTCTTTCAGTTACTGCTCGCATTTATTTAATAATTCTTAATAAACACAATATAATTAATATTCAATAAAATTGTGTACTTCTATAAATAATTCCCTAATAAACTATAAACTAATATATAAATGTATCGCGTTAGTTACACAAAATCTAGTAAGTATTTTTAAAGCTTCCTCTATGCAATTATATTCTCTTTCATTGTAATGTTATTCCGAAGTGTAACGAAATACTATGCAAGGTGACACGTCCAGGTCGTACCAATGTGCAACAATAAAAACCTTAAACAACGCTTCGGACTTTTCGATTCCTAGTATATATTTTTTTAGTGTGAACGTAAATGTAAATAGATGTAATATTTTTTTTTTTTTAAAAAAAAAGTAATGATAGTAATAATGGATAAGTAATATAATTGTTATCAGAGAAATTATTATTATCTATTCTCCACAATCGTTAATTATATTATACGACGAAACAATAAGATGCCTTTTTTTCGCGATCATAGACATATCGATATTATTGTGCGTAAGTCAGATAATCAATTTGGAAGTTACGGAAATTTCGGAGGTTTCGCCGTTTCGGAGTTTCGTCTACTCGGTTTCGTCCGCAAAAGTTAATGCGGTATGATGTCAATAGAATTATTGATTACATGAAATTATCCCCAACCTAACTAGTATATAAATAGAAAGTAATGAATGGGGTTGTGAGTGTATGACAGCTGATCATCATATAATACAAATAGAAGTTTAATATATTTTATTTTATCCTTGTCAAAATCGATAAAAAATGACGACCAGCTTCTATAATAAAATTAATGATAAAGATAATAAATGGATTCAATGGATTGAAGGTGGAATTGCTAACGAATATATATATTATTATGATTATAACAAATTTCGAAATATAGAACGTATCGGTACCGGAGGTTTTGGTGAAGTTTATCGAGCTAATTTGGAGAGTTCAAATGCTATCATTGCGTTAAAATCTTTAACAAATGGTAATAATAATATGAAAGAAATCATTAATGAGGTAAGTATTAAAGCTAATAATTACTATTACTTTATAATAATTTTATACTACTAATTACTAAAAAGAACATTTTTAGATAAAATTGATGCTTAAAGTTGGTTTACATACGAATATTGTACGATTTTTTGGTATTACTAAAAAAAAGAGTAAGCATGTCATTATATAAATTATCTATATTGATATCGATAAATTTATTTACTAATTCTCATTTCATAAACGTACAGATAACGTTGAATCAGATTATCTATTTATTCTTGAATACGCAGATAATGGTACATTGAGGGATTATTTAAAAAATAATTAATAAATTAAATTGGGATATTAAATTGCAATTTGCAATTCAAATTGCTGATGCTGTATCATGTATACATGACAATGATATTGTTCACCATGACCTAGTGAGTACTTCTCTTTTTTTTTAAATTTGCATGCTTATGTCAAAATACTAATTATTAATTATAAAATTAGCATTCTAAAAATATATTGGTTCATAAAAATACTATCAAATTAGCGGATTTTGGTCTTTCACGCAGAGCCGAAGTATCAAATTCTATAAAAAATGTTTTTGGAATGTTACCTTATATCGATCCATATTATCTCAAAAGGGAAGAAAACAAAGACAATAATAATCGTCCAAATAAGAAATCAGATGTGTATGGCGTTGGCGTTCTTTTATGGGAAATGTCATCAGGAATAAGACCATTTAAATCTTGCAAAAGTGCTTTTGATGAAATAACACTAATGCTAGAAATTATAGATGGTAAAAGAGAAATTCCAATTGTTGGCACACCAGATGATTATGTTAATATCTACAAAAGTATGAATATTAATTCATATAATTTAGTGCATTAATTTCTTCAACTAATATAAATATTCATATGTTTTTCAAATAATTTCTAGGATGTTGGCAGGATAATCCAGATAATAGACCAGATATGCGACAAGTTTTTTCCGAATTAAAATCAATTAATTTAACTAATGAACAAAAAACTTGGAATAATACAAACAATGATTATAACAATACATCAAATAGTTCGTCAAGTAGTTACTCATCAACATCAACTAGTAATTACTCGACAATTAGTTCATTGTTATATAGTTCATTAGATTGTTTATTAGAAATTGAAGATGAAAAATCCACCACTATAACTACAGATGTTCAATCGAGATCAAGTAAGAATATGTTGCTGAGAAGTTTCCTGAAAGATCATAAGAAAAGTCTTGATCTTTGAGCGAATGTAAGATTTACTAATGTTTTGGGTTTATTTTATCACATGTGTAGCGGCGTGCTATTTAGGGTCAAAAAGGGTTCATAATAATACTATCACTTTTTTTATATAAAGATTCAAAGTTTACTTTTTATTTCTGCAAAAGTAACACTTTATATTTTTTAGGGCGCGTTTTTAAATTAATACCTAGTTATTAATATGATAGATAGAACTAAATACTAATATGTAAAATGGAACTAAATACGTTGTTGTCAATAGATCTGTGGGTGGTATCCTAAAAATACAATTTTTAACAATAAAAAACTTTTTTTAAAATGTGTCTTATCTGTTATGTATTACAAGTTAAAGTTTAATAAACCTATAAACCATATTGAAATATTAAAAAGAATTTATTTATATTTATAACGTTATATTCCTTTTAACCCGGGGCAGTGATAGAAATTGGGTCCATCGTTTTAAATTTCTGCGCTTGTAATTAAAAGTAGATAAGCGCGATATTTCATAATAGCGCTTTATATGATTATTTTATTTTATAAATAAAAGCGCATATGGCTTCATTATTTCATGAGTTGCGCACAAAGCTTTTATGAATAATGCGCTCTGTGCCAAAATTCTTGGATCACGTGATCGACCTTCGGACATTTGAATTTGATGAAAAAAGGTAAAAAAAAAAATTCTTACAATTGACAAAAATGGCAAAATATATTTTTATTTTAGATAAAAATGAATACCAAAATAATATAAAGAACAAATGAAGCTGCGAACGTTTAGGAATCAAGCCGTACTACTACTACTATATGATCCCAATTTTTTCATGATTCCTATCTACTCTATTATAAAACAAAAAAAGGCAATTTTTTTTGAATATTTATTTAATGTTTCAATATTTTCAGCAATTCATTATTTTAATTGTTAAAATTTCAAGATATTTATTTAAATAAAGTATTTCAATTGATCGTAATATAAAATAAATAATGTTCTAAATTCATCTAAAACCTAAATAAAGTTATTATAGAGTAGTCAAAAGTATACATAGAAAATTAATACACAGGTACTAAATTGACTACTTCGCACACATAAAATCCTAAATTAAAGTAACTGAAATTTCACGTTTTGACCTAAAAAAGTCCTAAAGAATAGTTTCTAAATCTATTTTTTTCGAAAATGTTTGAGTCTATGAAATGAAAAGAGAAATATAACAATTTAATGATTTGTTATAAACTTACATCTTGTGCTTTATTGTTTTTTTCTTTTTTTTTTCTAGTTTGTATTATCAGAATTTTTTATACTCTCCTATAAGGTTCTTATAATTGAGACTTTCTTTATGATCTTTCAGGAAACTTCTAAGCAATTCATTCTTGCTTGATCTCGATTGAATATCTGTAGTTTTGGTGGTTATTCCTTCGTTTCCAAGTTTTAACAAACAATTTAACGAATTATGTAATAATGATTTAATCGACGTGTAGTCATTTGATGAATAATTATCACTAGCAGTTGTATTTTCCCAGGTTTTTACTAGTTTCTCATTAATATTTACTACCATTAACTCAGAAAGTACTTTTCTCATATCTGGCCTGTCATCTGGATTATCTTGCCAACAACCTAGAAATTATTTAAAATAATAAATTTATAAATGAATATGTATATTAATTAACGAAGATAGTGTATTGAATCGGGTTCATACTTGTGTAAATATTAACATAATCAACCGGTGTATCAGAGATTGGAGTTTCTCTTTTACCGTTTATAATATCAAACAGTAAAAATGATGCATCGTTAGATCCAAACGGTTTTAGTCCAGATGATATTTCCCATAGAAGAACGCCAACACTATACACATCTGATTTTTTACTTGGAAGAGTTTTATTATCGTTTTTTGTTTTGTTTTTGAAATGATGTGGATCAATATAAGGTAACACTCCCATAATATTATTTGTAGAAGTCGATACTTCAGCTCTACGTGAAAGACCAAAATCTGCTAATTTGATAATATTCTTATGAACTAATATATTTTTAGAATGCTAATTTCATAATTAATAAATAATTTAATATATGCGTTGTTATATACAAATTAAAAAATAAAAGTAAAAAAAAAAAAGTACTTACTAGGTCACGATGAACAATATTCTTGCGATGTATACATGAAACGGCGTCAGCTATTTGAATCGCAAATTGTAATTTATCATTCCAATTTAATTTATTGAAATTGTTTTCTAAATAATCTCTCAGTGTACCACTATCTGCATATTCAAGGACAAACAAATAATCTGAATCAACGTTATCTCTGTTATTATCTTCATTATAAATATAAATTAGTAAATAACGTTAAATGTTAATGTACTAGACTTTATTTAATGATATACTCACTTTTTCTTTTGGTAATACCATAAAATTGAACAATATTCGTATGAAAATTAACTTTATGCATCATCGTTATCTGAAAAAGTTTTATAGTAATTAGTGTGTAACTATTGGAAAATAATACCAAATAATCATTAAATTTATATACCTCGTTAGCAATTTCTTTCATACAACAATCATCATTTTTCAGAGATTTTAATGCAACAACGGTATTTGAACTTTCCCAATTAGCTCGATAAACTTCGCCAAATCCTCCAGTACCAATACGTTTTATATTTTTAAATTCATCAAAATCATGGTAATTGATATAATCACTAGCAATTCCATCCTCGATCCATCGATCCCATTTATTATCGTTAATTTTGTTATCGGAACTGGTCGTCATTTTTTAAAGGAATAAAATTGTATCAAAATAAAATATGAAACAAAAATGATTTTATATACTTCAATTAGGCTAATCGCAGTGTGTAAACGCCATTACGCATACTGCATAACTTGCACATTGCATAATTTTTGCTTCCATTTATATATACGATCATATGCTAAAATCAAATAATTTATTACATTCACATGATTAGGACTAATCAAGGATTTATCTCTTTATTAGTACCAGCATAAACTGATAATTATATCATTTTCACACAATACAATATTATCAGACTAAAATAAAAAAAAAAGTTTTTTGCAGTACAGTGTAAACTAAGTAAAAACACTTAAATTTTATGTATATAGTTAACTTTAAATTTGGAAAATTTACGGTAAATCACGTGACTTCAAATAACTCTCCTTATTTCTTTTTCAACTCGTCATCTTTTCCTAATTACCATTATCCTTCGGACTATTCTGTAAACATTTATCACTCTCACTCTTCAATTCTTTATCTCTATTTTCATCCTTAAGCCTTTTGTAAAGCCTTCGTTTAACATAGTGTATTTTTCGATGACTTCATGTTTTTCTGCCACCCGGAAGATTTCTTCTCCAATCAATTTATAATTAATTATTTTGCATTTTCTCTAAAGCACCTTGACTCGTATCTGCCGCACTAATACCTAATGTTTTACAAACTTCATCTGCACTCCTAACTAGAGATGTGGAAGTTTCAAACAGAGCGGTTCTGAAAGGACCCCGAGCAATATATCAATAGGTAACAAGAGATCGGCACAAATTTACTAATAGCTCTACGCATCTCTTCAGGGCCGGCACTATGTAATGCTGGTCGGAATTATCCAAAAAAGGAAATGATCTACACTTTTTGGGCTCATTCTACGCAAACTCCGTATTGTTACCTTTTCATGTACTGTTCGGGGTCCTGTTCTGAATCGGTTCTGGAACCGATTCTAATTTTAACAGATTCTGAACTTGAAACACTCTTCTAAAAATCGAACCAGAATCGGCTCCGAACCGGTTCGAAGGAACCGCTCCAAATCGGGTTGTAATCAAGATCATGCCGATCACGGACCAACCATCGTTTGATGACCAATCAAAATTTTTCTAATCAATTTTCATCGCATGATTGCGGCTTAAATTTGACGCATGTAGCTCAAATTTTACTTAATGAAAACCAATGAACCGATCCCCATCCCATCCCTACTCATAACACTTCCCAGTTCCCATTTCATCTTATTTTCAACTATTTCAAAAATTTCTCTAATTCCTCAATCTCCTTGATCCGCGTAGTTAAAAAGTCATAACGTTTGTAAAGGATTTTACTCTCTTCCCTTTGCTGATTAATGATTTCAACTACTTCCTCCGGTGAAACATTATCTTTCTTTTAATTCCCTCTTTTTTGATGAATCCTCTGACACATCCCCCCAGTTCATATCCACCTCAAATTTCTTAATTGCCCAATAACTTGATCTTCTGATACTCTCGTAACTTCTTCAACTTCCTTCCTCTTAGGCCGGCAAAGAAAATTTTTTGATTCACGTGACATGAAATTTTAAAAATGACCCGGCCGGCCGGCCGGCAATTTTTTTTATATTTATAAAATTTATAAAATTTTTTACGCCAATAACAAAATCACGTGATGAAAATTTTTACTATAAAAAAATAATTTACATTTTTCGAAAAACCGACCCGGCCGGGTCACGAGAATCTAATTTTTTTTTTTTTTGCCCGGCCTTATCTGTACTCTGATTGATTCCGATTAATATTTTTACCTAGCGACGGTAATTCTGCATATATTCTATTTGGAGGTGTAACCGGACTTGATAAATTTATACCACTCATACTCTTCCACTTTTCTCTCCTGTTTATTATCTCCAACTTCTTTACTCCTTTTCCACTTATAATATCTCTAAAAATTCCAAACATCCACACTTTACCTTCTAATCCATTCTTAAGAGAATTTTCGACAGCCCTCATCAACGTATTTTTGTTCACAAAATACGCTAATAAAGTCCATTTTTTTGGTATTTTGAGTACTTTGATAAAGGCTATCATATCTTCAGCTTTCACCTCCTTTAAACTAATCAAGGATTCAAAATTTCACGTAAATGAATTTTCTAATAATAAATTTCAATTATAAATTCATTATAAACAAACATAATATACTTTATAATAATTTTTAAAGCTACAATAAAAAAAATTTAAACATAATAATATAAAATCATGTAATAGAATCAATTAATTAATTGTATAACAAAATATAGAAGTTCGATTACGCAAATTAAATGCAAAGCAGATCTGACCAATCATATGATATAACAAAAAAAAAAATTAACAAAGTAAAAAGATAATAATAACTTCGCTATAATATACAATGTATCAAGCAGTAATTTAAAAAAATATATATTTATTTAAACTTATTATTATAAAACGTGTAATAATACAATAAAAGAATAAATCTACATAATATTAGTGTGGTTCTTATTGTTAATTTATCAATGACTTGAGTTGCATATCTAATTTAGTTTTTTCTACTTGCTTATGCAGAATATCTCGAATTTCTTCTTCAGTTATTTCATAATCATCAATTAATTTACGTCTAATTTTCTCTAGCTCTTCGGAAGCAGAATTTTCGTTGGTCTGAATAACATTTCTTTGTTTTTCCAAAATATTATCCACGAAAGTCCTCCCTTTTTTACCAAGATCATGTTTTTTACCAACATTAATAACTAATTCATTTAACTGAGTTTGCTGAGTTTGAATTTGAGGAAGCAAAGCACTTATTTCCTTTTTAGAATTTTGATATTTTTCTGTTTCTTCATTTAATAGTCTCGTTAGTTCATCAGTTTGTTTCTGGAGTTCATTAATAGAATCATTTTTATTTACCAATTGGTTATTGAGAGCAGTAATTTCCTTAAGAGAATCTTGACATTTTTTGGTTTCTTCATTTAACTTATCATTAAGCTTCTCTTTATCTTTTATTTCATTGTTAAGGGAAATAGATTTTTCCTCATTTTGTTGTCTGAGATTATTAATGAGTTCCTCTTTATTTTTTATTTCGTTATTAAAGATAGTAGTTTGCTCCTCATTTTGTTGTTTAATCTTATCAATAAACTCTTCTTTATTTTTTATTTCGATATTGAGGGCGGCAATTTTTTTCTCAGTTTGTTGTTTGAGCCAATTAATAAGTTCCTCTTTTTCCTTTAATTCATTTTCGAGAGCGTTAATTTTCTCTTCATTTTGTTGCTCAATCTTATTAATAAGATCTTGTTTATCTTTAAATTGGCTCTTACGGGTTTCAAGTTCTTCTTCTAAATTTTTCTTATCTCTCTGAAGCTCATTTATATAATCTTGTCGAGAATTTTGTTCGTTTAGAAGATCTTCCTTATATTTCGTGATATCTTTAAGTTTATTCTCTGTTTCTTTAGCTTTCTCTTCAGCTTCTACTTTTTTACTTTGTGACAATTTCAGATCATTTTTCAAGTCATCCATTTGCTTTCTCAGTCCAGATGTACCAGTTTTAGTAAAACGTTTCTCGTGCTCTAATTTTTTTTTGAGATTATTTAGTTTCGCTTTTTTATGTTCAATTTGAGATAATGATAATCTAATATCATTTAATTCATTTTTCAAGTTGATAGATTCGTCTTCTTTAGCTTTAAATTCCATGTTCGTTTCTTCCAGTTGTTTTTCTGATTGTTTCATATCTTCCTCTTTAACTGCTAACTTATCTTTTAATTCATTTACTTCTTTAATCAATATTTCTTTTTCCATCACTTGTTCAGCAGTAAAGGATTTTAGCTTTTTTTCTTTTTCTTCTAATTGCTGTTTGGTTTGTCGAATAACAACCTCTTTTTGTTCCAATTTAGCATTTAATTCATCAATCAATTGTTTCAATTTAGTTGTTTCTTGCTCTAAAAGAATATTCTTTTTTACTAAATCTTCTTCTTCCGTACGTAAGCTACTTTCTTTTTCTTCAAGTTCTGTAAATTTAGCGTCTAGTTCTAACTCTTTTTCAACTTGTTGTAACGCTTCCTTTTGTTTAATTAATTTCCAATTTTTTTTCCATGCTTTCAAGTTATATCTACCTTGAAAAGCATCAATAGGACTCAGCGTATAAGCCTCAAGTTGTTCATATATTTTTTTCACTTTAGACTCTGATCTTATATCAGCTAAGCATCGAAAATTCGTAATACTATCAGGTAAGAATTCAATACCAGTTTCTATATCTGTATTATTGATACTTAAACTCTCTAATTTAACCAACTTTTTTAAGGGTTTCAAACTACCATGAAACTGATTATATATGCCTTGTTGGATTCTATCTCCATCGGTGTTTCCTACAAATAGTTCCTTTAAATTAACAAAATGGCTAAAACGATCTAAATTTTGAGAAAAAGAATTATCGAGCAAATTTAAATATTCTAATTTTTCACTATTTGCAACAGGTAGTTTTAATTCATTAAGTTGATTACAACTAGCTGTAATAGATTTAATATTCAAGCAATTACTTAGATCTAAACTAACTAATTTATTTTGGGAACAGTCAATTTCGGTTAACTGCTTATTCTTGCTGATATCCAAACTAGTAAGTTGATTTTTGGAACAAATCAATTCTTCTAAATTAACAAATTCGGACAAATCCAAATGAAATTCTAAATTTTTATTATCAATTATTAATTTGTTCTCCTTTTCTTTGTCGCTTTTTGTTGGATATCGTTTGTTTATATATTTTCGTGTATTTGTTTGTTCTAATTGTGGTTCTATAAAAAATCATCAATTAACATTGAAAGTTTAAAGTTGTTTACATTAATTATAAAAATAATATACCTCTTATATAGTTATTTCCAGTTAGATTATATCCCATTGTATATTCCTTTCCGTTAATATCAATCAATGAATTTCCAAGATCTGAATGTAGAGTGCAAACGGCAATTTCAACATTAGGTTGAATGTGATTAAAATCTATACCTGAATTCGAAATATTTAAATAAACACAATTTTTTGACCATCCAGTAAACTCAATATTAATAGGTCTAAAACAATTAATAGAGATATCATATCCTTGAAATAATTGGTGAGAAGTTTTAACTGAATAAGAAGAATTTTTACGTTGTAATTTAATAGATTGCTTAACGTAACCAACGTGTATTTCTCGATTATTCGGACTAAATACTGATAATTTTGAAGGATTTCCAATCATCATCCATAGGATATTACATTCATTTATGTTTACATTCGTACTTGAGGTTTTTATTGTCGCAGTAAATTTATCAATTTCATATGATCCAAATGTAACAAGAATATCTTTCAATCTTGAATTATTTTTAGAAATAATAGATCCAAAAACCTCATAATTTTTGTTTTTCAACGATGGCTCTATAGTTATAATTATCTGCTTATTAATATCTGAATACTTCAAATCAGTACTTCCGGTCATTATAATCCTAAAATTGTTTTGCTTATTTAAAATTATGTCTAATTTCTTCTTTTGTTCTACTTCAAGGATATCATATAAAGGAATTATATTATCAAATTCAATAATTTCTATGTCATTCTTTGTATTTTGAATCCATTTAGATAAATCATTTTCTTCAATAATATCTCCTACTTGCGTTAAAAGACACGGAATACCGAAATCTGCTAAATGTGATTTTAAAGATTCGAATACTGGTGATGCTAAATCAATCCTTTTTGAAATATAAGATGAATTTTCTATTGTATTCTTAAGAGATTTTCCTAACGTAATATTTAATGGAATAAGGTGTCCATATACGTCAAAAACTTCTTGTAAATGTATAAGTGGTTCCATACTTTCAAGTGCTTTTACTATAGCCTGTTGAAATTTTTCTGAAGGTTTAATATTATTTCTACTTAATAAAATATTGTGTCGTTCACCTTTTACCAAAAAATGTACGCGGTCCTCGTAACTTAGATCATCTGATACTTTAATAAACGGAAAAGAGCTTATATCTTCATCGCTATTAGTTGAAATGATGTTAACATTCATTAAAATTTCATCTAGGATAGTCGTCGGTTTCACAATTTTTAAATAAAACTTATCATTTGAATTTACATCAGGAATATTAATTAAATCGATAGCATTTTCGTTACTAATTCTTGATTCAGAACTTTGATCAATTATTAAACCTCGAAGAAGCTGAAATTCTTCAACCTATCTTGCATATTTTGAATTTTTAACCCAATTTTCTAAAGTCAATTTCTCTTTAAAATTAGCAACTCCAGGTTGTATTTCATCTTCTAATAATATTGTTTCAGATTTTAATTGAGAAATTGGAACGAGATTATTATAAGAAATTATTTCAACCCTATCATCGTGAAATAAATCATTAATCCAATCGGTTAATTTTTCATGAGTATCTAAATTTATTCCATCTGTTGTTATTATTTTTGGAAAGAAATCCAAAGCGGATAAATTATCAAATGAGATTTCTTTTTTATATCTTGTTGAATCATGTACCCAATTTAAGTAAGAGCTAAAAATGTCGATTTGTGTTGAAGTGGCCGATTTAAGGCCATCGATAAACAATTTGCCGCCAATTAAAATCTTTTTGGGAAAAATATGACCATACATTTCACATAACCTTCCTTTGTCATCATCTATAAAATTTGGGAAAGATTCAGATAAATCGAAAGTATAAGTAATTTCGGCAACAAGAAAATTAATACATAAGTCTGATGGTCGTAGAGAATCATCAAGTTCAACGTCATTATCATCGGCAGAATTAAAACTTAATAAATTTTTACGTGAGTTACGATCGTTTATAGAAGTATACACTAAAGGTTGACCCTCATACATACTAATATTCAATTCTCCATCTTCAGTAAATACAGCTTGTTTACTCGATTTTATGCTATACCCATTCAAGAATAGTCCATGATTCAAATTAAATTGTTGAATCATTAATTGTTTTTTGATTATTGATTTTAAAGTTGTAATAACTTTCTGAATTGTCGGTCTGTTCTCTGGATCACCATTCCAACATTCTAAAAAGATTGTTATTTGTTAAAAATTTTTGTATAAGTATACTTTTTGTAAAGAGTACATACGTAAAAATACTTACTTTTATAAAGATTATAATAACCTTTAGGCGTACCATCTACTACGACTTCTCTTAATCCTTGCGTAATCTCCTTAGCCAAAAATGAATTGTATACTTTATCGGAAAAAGGTTTCTTCCCACTAGTTAATTCCCATAATAATACTCCAACGCTGTAAACGTCGCTTTTCTCGTTTAACTCATTTTTTTCTAATGCATCAGAAGACATTCCTTCAATATTAAATTCTCGTGGGTCAGAATAAGGAATTGTATCTAACCAAGTTCGACTAGTATTTTTAATACGTTTACTTAATCCAGAATCTGCCAACCTAATGGAATTTTGGTGTACAAGTATACTTCTTGAATGTAAATCATTATGCACGATTCCCCTCTCATGCAAAAATTCTACCGCTACTGATAATTGAATAGCTAAATCATATTTGTTTATCCAATTTATCGAAAGAAAATTCTTTTCCAAATAATTACGAAGTGTGCCTCCTTCTGCATATTCTACTATCAATAAATATTTATCTAAAATATAATATAGTCACGTTATTTTCAGAATGTGTATTTATAATACATTTGGATATAATCAGACAATTTTGGTTATGGCGTCCCGTGAAAAAATTATTTACCTGAATCAATCTTGGTTATTCCATATAATCCCATCATCACGTTATTAGAATCATTATTATGACGAAGTTTTATCTGTAGAAATTAAAAATTTTATTGATCACATGAAAATCGTAAGTCTTAAATGTGTTAGACTTTCATACTAAATAGTGCACAATGCGCCTTTTTTTTTTTAGAATAACGCAATTTTTTAGAAAAAAAACTTTACATACCTCGTTGGCAACTTCTTTAATATTATCGTCATTCAATTTAAATGACTTTAATGTTATAAGTTTTCCACCCCGTTTACAATTTGCTTTGTATACACCATCTATCTCTATCTCTTCTATGTTGATAATTTCGTTATGATCATAAAAATCTATATTCGCTTCTTTTATACGTTGCTCCATCGAGAGTATATTAATAAAAACTAGAATATGCGATTTGCTGGGGGACTTCGTCCCCCAAATATAACTTTTATAATTAAAAAAATTCTTTGATATAAATAAATTGAATTGTG